>OMNW01035829.1:41678-51794 GCA_900303245.1 Selene dorsalis
ACCTCCTGCCCCGAGGCCTCCATATCCTAATTGAGGACATAAAAGACGAGCAGTACTTAGCGGTTCCTGCACTTGCTCTCGTGACTACAGTCTACTACATCATGCATTAATGAATTCAGCGTGTCCCTGTGCAACCCCACCCTTTTGTAATATTATACACATATGATGGCTGCCCGAGAGAAACCTCTCAAGGATTAACTTGTTCTCTGGAAAGGTGTTGAAAATTAGTTTGAAGTGTTCACATTTGACTTCAAAACCTCTTAAATCTCCTGTAGGGTTTGGCTGTAAATAGTCCAGTAACAATTACAAGGTTACACAGAGGGAAGCACTGCCTGAGTGGGGAGATGATTGAAAAAACTCACATACTCCCTCTTTAAAAAAAGTGCACATGCACATTGAAATACATCTATAAAAGTCACATCTACCATCATAATTCATGTATCATGTATTTTTCTCTCAAATATGACCTAATTAGGAGCAGATTTAGGTCAGTGTATTCATGTAATAGTTTTGTTTTGAATTGGTTTTGTGTATTTTTGAAATTAGGGTACAGTTTTTATAATTTCATGCCTCCCATTGCTTGATCAGTTAAACCAGGATGTTTGCATCTTATTTTTCAGAGTGGAGCAGAACCACACAAAGACGCTTTGTGGGCATTTGTGTGTAGTGTAGACGTGTGTGCTGAGATGGGCAGACCTTTGGTAAACTGGAAAGTCTTACATATGAGTTTCTTTCCTGTTCTTATGCAGCAATATAATGGGAGGAATTCAAAAGGTTCCACAAAGCCAAGGCTTAACCTTTGAGAATGGCTATGGGATATTATCACCAACATTCCTCATCCTGCATCGGCAACTCGCGTGTATGGGGCATGAAAAACAGAAAGGCTAGAAATTCCAAAGCAAAGCAGTCTTTCTGACTGACGTGATGACTTCCGTCCTTTATCTGGGACCTGCCATGCCTGATGCATTATTCCTTATCACTGTATGTGTGCAATACTTTATGTGTGCATTACTGTACGTGTGTGTGTGTAAGAGAGGGTGGCCCCTCAACAATAGCTTATAACTTTGAGGTAATGAGGAAATGAAATAATGGTACATGTATGCAGTCCTCATCCTGCTGCATTGAATTGACTAGAGGAACAATATTTACAGTACAGGGGCTGACCTCTGATCCATGTGTGCATGAAGAAGTTTAACTTTATGACATGTGGGATTCCAGTATGTTCTTACTGATAAAACTGTAATTACATATCAATATATGACACTGTCACTACAAACATTGCATAAATACACATAAATACATCAGCTATATCATATATCAGACACTTAAAAGTGTTATCAGACAGAAAACATTGAGAATAATATTTTGGTATGTAACAGACCTTCATGCTTTTAGATCACGCCATTTAATAACGTAATTGTAACTGTCTGTTTATGGGGGAAAAAAAAGAAGACATGCCTGTGCCTTGCCCTGGACCACCACGTCCTGGTCCAAAACCACCTGGACCAACTCCCCCAGGCCCAGTTCCGTAGCCTCCAGACCCGACACCACCTGGACCAAAACCACCTGGCCCAGTACCACCCAGTCCTCCTCCTAAACCTCCAGCTCCTTGTCCTGCTCCAAGCCCTACACCACCGCCATAACCACCTCCAAGAGACACATCAGATACCAAAAAACCAATTAATGTCTGTGTAGCCTCCTTATGTCCAAATTAAAGACTGAAATTCTCCTTGAGATGAATCTGTATAGCACAATCTGAAATCAGTGCTCTAAAAACATCCAGACCTGAAAGTCTTACCTGTTTTTGGAGGCTTTCCACCTGTAAAGGGAAAACAAATAATATCAACAACAGCATCATGGAAAACTCAACAGGTGATTAATAAATAGATAATCAATACATACAGCCATATTTGTCTTACCAACCCCTACCATCCTACCTCTACCACCGCCTGGACCAAAGGTGCTGGGCCTGACGCCTCCTGGTCCAACCCCACCAGGTCCAAATCCTCCAGGTCCGACTCCACCTGGTCCAAATCCTCCAGGTCTGACTCCTCCTGGTCCAACTCCTCCTGGTCCAACTCCTCCAGGTCCGACTCCTCCTGGTCCAAATCCTCCAGGTCCGACTCCTCCTGGTCCACTCCTCCTGGTCCGACTCCTCCAGGTCCGACTCCTCCTGGTCCAACTCCTCCTGGTCCAACTCCTCCAGGTCCTGGTCCAGGTCCGACTCCTCCTGGTCCAAATCCTCCAGGTCCGACTCCTCCTGGTCCTACCCCACCTGGTCCAACTCCTCCAGGTCTAACACCTCCTGGTCCAACTCCTCCTGGTCCTTGCCCACCAAATCCCCCTGATGAATACAGTCACCAGGACAATGTGAGTTGAAAAACATGCACAAACACACATACGCATGCAGATAAACACAAAGCAGCCAGAAAACCAGAGCAGTCAGACACTGTACACACATTTTTAGCCAGATTATTTTAACATGGTTGAAATTATGGTGAGGTATTTATCATCTGTGAGACATAAAAACACACCTTCAGTTTGTCTTTGCATACAAACTGGAGCACATCCAGTAACTGATGTCATTTAAACAAAACATATTGAAAATTTGATGTGTGGTGGTTGTATAAGTGATGATCTAATAGTAAATATTTCAGTGTAATGTTTATGACTACTGCTGCATCTAAAATCCCGATGCCTGTATCCTGTATGCCTCATTGCGTCCTTAAAACCAGTTTAACATGTCATTCCTCATATTTACTGTATAACTTTAAACTGCTGTCATAGTTAGTGGTTTAAAATTAAATAGAAAAATCCACCTCCTGGTCCTAATCCCCCTAGACCAGCACCAGCTCCTCCTGGTCCAGTTCCTCCTCCAGGCTGAAATCCAGTCCCTGCACCTCCAGGTCCAAATCCTGTTCCAGCTCCACCTGGTCCAAATCCAGTTCCAGGTCCTGTGCCTATGCCAGCTCCTGCTCCTGCTCCTCCACCAGCACCAGCAGGTATGTATACACCTGGTACACATCAAAAAACCAGTGTCAGCATGACTTTCTAATTGTTTGTTTCAACAACTGCAACTGTGTTCCAGTGAAAAGTTTATCATTGTGACAAATAAAACCAATGAACACAGTTTTTAAGTGTTTTATACGTTTTTGAAAGTGGTACTGAGCATGAACACGTAAACATTGTTTTCATGGTTTTAGACAAAGAGATGACAGGTTTTGTGGAATTCATGAGTCATAAGTCAGAGCTAATGAGTAATGATTTTCTCCTCTTTGCCAGCTCTTAATAAAACCCATTTAATTTGTTTCAATAACAAGGATTACATATAACAAAAGGGATCAGTTGCCACACAAGGAGATTGTGATTATCACCTCTGTGCTCTGAGTTTCTCTGTATGTGATAACAAATGCCACTTCATACAAAAGGCATGTTGCTTCGCTCATAATTCTCACACTTTTCTGCACCTATGTTTTGTTTCACAAATCACAGTGGCCAAAAATAGAAACACAGAGCGAACAACTATAAAAGGAAAGTTTTTTAAGATCCTACAATCCAGATGTGAAAAGAAGAGGTCTGTAGGGATTCCTAAAGAATGTGAGTTACTGATCTCACAGTAATGCCATGTACAGCACATTAGCAGTGCACAGTAAATAACTTCACTGTTCAGTTATTCAGCTCTGCCCACTGCTCTCTTTCTGCAGCTCAGGAACCTCCTCCTCTTCCTCCTCCTCCAAAAGCTTTTGTTCAATCTTTATTGAGCTGAGACGATGGACAGGTAAAACCAATATACACCAGGGATGTACATGGTTGACGTGTCCTAATAGAATCTGCAATAAAACAGCAGTTGGGCATTGAAATAAAGGAGCAAAATTAAGACATTAATGAGCCCAAGAGAGCTGACTTGGCACTACAGTACCTCAGTTATTTACATATGTTATTCATGGACTGGCACAAATATAACACATATCAGTTGGACTGGAGGGATGAGACATGTATGTCAGCAGTCGATGATTAAATTACAGCTGCAACTGGTTTTCTGTTTTTCGCACTTTAATCACTTTTCATCCAGCACCACTTTCATGTCAAAATCTTAATATGCTGAATAAAGTGTACTTTGATTTTCAATCTAACACTTTGTTTTTGTTTTTTTATTTTAATTAGCAGTACAGCCTCTGACAGGTGCCAGTTTGGTTGCTGACTCTTAATCTCAGTAAAGGTGCATTGACACTGTTTTTAGTGTGGATAGATCATTTGAAAGCAAACTTGTCATCACAACATTGTTGGTTATCTGTGGACACCTGTGTTCATCCATATACTGTCTCCTCTAATTAAAGTACTTTGCATCTAAAACTAAACCATGTTCATCACACCACTGCTGTCATAGAGAATATTCTCCGCTATTTACTTCTGATTGAAGCAGAATGTTCAAAAGTATAGAAACCCCAGTAGAATTACTAATCCAGTCCACTTCAGTAAAACCAAAACAGAAACTAAAGAACCAATGACAAGTGTTCTTACTCCTTACTTAGAAACTCATAGAGACAAGACAATGAGACAGGATCTGTGGGGATGAGGTCTTGAGCGCACAGACAGAGTTAAAACTTTTAATGAGCTGCAGAACCGTATTAAAAATTATAGCCCTGTTGCCCAGACCTCATGCTTCAAGAGAGCTGAAATGACAAAATACACCTGGGCTTTGGAAAGTCAGATAAAACTCCTTAAAACCTTTTGATAGAAGAAAGATAAAGCTCGTCCAACACAAGATCAGACCATCATCCTCCACAGTCAGATCTGACTGGAGAGAAGTTTGTCTTTTGGTTTAGATCTCACCAATCCACCAACACATGCATAACCTTTACAGAGACTTGGAAGAGAAAATAAAAACTGCAAAAATGATAGTGATGTTACTGAAAATAATGATCAGAAGCAGTCAGTTTTTACTAGAATATTTCATAACCATATAATCATAATCATCATAGCTGCTGCAGCTCCCAAAGTCATAGATAGAAATCCTCTGCTAAAATTGCTACATAAACTCAATGTGACACCTGATCCACAGGTGCTGCGCTGCTGAGAGCTGTGCACATGCAGTAAAGGGGACCCACCTCCTTGCAGGGATGGTTTCCACAGAGCCAGGAGCAGGACTCCATGTAGGTATGTGGCCACCGTTCCTCTCGCCATCTCGCTCCCAAATGTCCCTCTCCTCTCCCAAGCTCCAGGTTTTATCCCCAGCAAGCCTATCAGGACTCCACAAGGCCTTTAGAAAGAAGGAGGGAAAATGAGTGAGGGCAGAAAAAAGGGGGACAGGATGCAAGACAGGACACTGTGTAATTGGCTAAAAGACACACAGAGGAAGATAGACAAGGAAAGGGGGGGAGGGAGAGAAAGCACGGTGGATCACCTCATTAAAGCAAATAAGTTGTTCCAGCCCCCCCTCAATGACTATTAGGCTGCATTTATTTAGCTCCTTACTGCCAAAAGGAGGCAGTATGAATGATGGGTTTGGGACTGGGAGAGAGAGAGAGACGGAGAGAGCAGGGGCATTAATGAGAGACAAGGGAGTCTGTGAATTGTAAAAATTGGGGGTCCCTGCTTTTCCCTCTCCCCAGATACCTCAAAAAGTAAAAGGGAACCATGCCAGAAGTTCCTTATAGATTTCCAAACAGTGTCATATTGAAGCTGAAGGGAAACATCAGCTATAGTGACTCAACAAGACCTTTATTTATGGGCTCCATCTATGAGATGTAACTCAAAAAGAGGAAATGCATGTCCAAAAATGAAATCATGAATTTTTGTAAACTGAAGATGGACAGAGATGTAAACAGTTGAATGTGCACAGAGGGAGAGGGGGGTGGTAGAAGTTATTTCTCCAAAAAGAAAAAAACAGTGATGTCAGTGCATTTAAACCTCATTCTTCATGCACTGTATAGTCTGGTTAAATGAAAGATCCTGAAACAAGTGAATCCCTGTGGCCTTTGAGGTTGGGTCATAGCATCTTCTGCATGAGTGAGACAAATGATGGAGAGGACAGAGAACACTGAAGAGTTAAAACTAGGAACAGAGACAGGGAAGTGAGGGGTAAATAAAGAACAGACAATGAGCTGAAAGGCAAAACTTTAAAAGTGGTGTTAAGTGTTGTGGTGTTTGCTCTGCACCTTTAGTCCCACAGAGACACACTGACCAGGATACCTCTGAGAAGTGTTTCTCCATGTTTGGGCTGACCAGTCCTTCCCAGTTCCTGAGTGCAGAAACATTTTCTCTCCCTGGTGATAATGGGCCGCGAAACAGATGAAGCAAATAAACTAATGGCACTTGAGAGACTGTTGATGGGAGAATCACTTGAATCCTGTTAAGAGATGCATCATTTGGCAGAAACATATAGTTTCACAGCTTATGACTGGACATTAAACCATCTGACTTATCTCTGGGGAGAGCACATGAATATCAGTTCTTCCTATCAAACCTGCCCCCTGCAGCCCTGTGACCCTGCGCTCACGGCCACCTGGGGCAAGAACAGTCCAGTTAAAATGACCTCACTATCTCAACTCGCTTTCTGTGCAGTTTTCAGTCATGCACAGAGACTTCCACCTCACGTTATGATGAAATTCACCGGCAGCAGAGGCTAATGTGAGTTACACCAGTCTGGAACGTGTCAGATGTTTCTGAGATGTGATCACGTAGAAACCTTTGGCTCTTTACTTCTGTCCAGAAAGGCTCAATTAGTAAACAAGTGGATTGTATATTTGTGTTTCTGCACGAGCGTGTGCTTGCATTGCCTAGCTGTGTATGTGCATTAGTGCCTGTGTATGTGTGTGTGTGTTGGGGAGAGAGGAGAGAGGCAGTGCTACCTGAGCACCCATAATTGGTCTGGAAGTGTAGTTTTATTACTTGGTTTTTCAGATGTGGTATGCTTTGTGTTCTGATTTGATGGAGCTACATAGTTATGCAGTGAAATAACACGGGGGTAATAAGATCGTAGAATGAAGGCTGAGATGAGAACTATATGCTAAAAAACATATGTGTTTTTAATGTTGTTGTCATTGCTACAGATTTGAAAAATTATACAAAAACATGCAGACAGCAGGGTGATTTGTAAGGTTATTAAAATGTATTAAATCACGCTATTAGGATATTTGTTTTACATAAACCTTTCATGGTTAACTGAAATTCCCATCTGATTTCCCTGCAACGGGACATTAAAATCTGCAACCAAAAACTCAAAGTAACAAAAGTTTCAAACAGGCTCCAACAGTGGCAGCAGTCAGGGTTCTTTTGAACAAATGACAAGACTGAGACCTGTTTACTCATTCGGAGCATGAATTTCCACTACAGTGACATCATTACGCTCACACCTTCACGTGTAAACACAAAGAGGAACATTAGTTCAGCTCAGTTAATACGAGCGGTTGTTGTTGTTGTTTTTTTTCCTGTGTGGAGTTTACATGCTGCCTCGATGTTTAATGTGGGTTTCTGCCCAAAATCCAAGGCCACGCAAGTCTGGTGAGATGGAGACTGTAAAAATGAAAAGGACATTCAAATACATACTGTGAACACATAGGGCGACCTCTGACCCCAAGTAAGGAGAATGCTTGAACACTGCAGCTGACGTTGTAACAGACAGCTGTTCATATCCTCAAAGTCATGCATGTCACAAAAAATCAGAGTAATGCCAAAAACAAAGCCCTAACAGCCTTTTATATATAAAGATATACATTCATACATGTATTCAAAAACCTGTTTAAGAAGCACCTTTCTCCTTAAACACCACCTAGTTTTTTGAGCCATAATTAACACAGCATTTGTCATTGTTTTTGGTAAAGGTATAATAAAGTTATATTTGCATAATTTTCCATTATTAAACCCTTAAACAATGCAATTAATATTTTAATTGAGTGATAGCTGCATTTTCAACGTTATGTGTAGGTCACACATGGTTTTCATTTTCATATCAACGGTGGAGACAAAAGAAGAGTTTGACAGCAAAAATGTCTCCAGTTAAGAGGAGAGAGAATATTTATGATTTCTGCCTCTTCTGGCTTGACTTCGGTACAAAGTCTGCAAAGAGAGTTTAAATAGATTATTATTCTTATCATCTATGCTATCAAACTCTATTGTACTGTAGTTACAGTGGAAACCTGTAGACATGACATCATGTTGTCTGCATTTGGCTGGTGGTCTACAAAAAAAAAAAAACAGGCACAGAAATGCAGCTTCTACTGCCAACATTTTTTATTCAGAGTTAAGGTGTTATTCTTCAAGTGCTGTAATGTGTGTAAATAGTTTGATTCATATACACTTTGACAGTCCTCGCTACAAACACACACATACACACACACAGTCTCTCATCCACCTGCTGTTCATTTCCCACATCCATCCACACGACCTGCAGTGCCATATGCCGCAGGCTCTGCCAGCTCAGAGAAGCGTATCAGTGTTACAAATAAAGTAGCCAACTGAGTAGTGCCTGTGCTGAGTTTACCTAACGTCTACCTTGCGTTTACCTAATGTCTGCTGCCTATATATGGGCGCGTGTGAGCTGGAGGACCACTCGCCCCCTCCAGACTGGTAATTTACCCCTCTGGGTGGCGGAGGGAGAGAACACAAGCAATAGAGAGGAAAAGGGAGGTAAAGGCAGAGAGGGAGACAGAAAAGGCAAAACTGAGATAGACAGAAGAACAGACAGACAGGCACGCTTAGACGTGCACTTGTTTGACTTGATAAACCCACTGGGGTGCTGGTGAATGTCAGGCTAAAGGTCTGGGTAGGATCCACTTTCACCGCTGACCAATGCCAGGCTATTTCACCTCAGGCCCGCAGGCCCCAAGCCCACCCATATACACAGACCTGTTGGAAATCGGTTACCATGGGAATAATTCATCTTTCACTGCACAGTGGGATTTAGTCATGTGCACGATGGTCCAAATCAGGATGTATCACTTCACCTTTTGATCAGTGCAGGCTTTTTTTAATCAGTTCTCAAAATCCTTAAAGGTTTGATCAACTCAGTGCACTCAATAGTGAAAAGTTTGTTAATATCAATTATTGTTCATCATATGTCAACTATATCATTTAGGTCTAAGAGCAGCAGCAGTGGTGGATCACGAGTGAGGAGGCAGTTATGGACTGTGTAATGAGAGAGAGAGAGAGAGAGAGAGAGAGATGTGACCTGTACTTAAAGCTTATAGCTCTTGTGACTGTTTCACTTGAGAAGGATGTTAGGATGTACAGGTCTAATCAGAGCCTGTAAGGGAAGATTTTTCACAGGAGTCATGACATGAAAGAAGTTTTCACACATTAGTTTGCATGGTCATTGTGCGTGTGAGTGAGTCAACCCAATCAGCTGATTCATGTACAGCCAGTCTGAAGCAGGATTAATTGGATTAACAGTTTCTAGCAGTGGAGGAGGAGAAACGCTTATCCTTCACACTCATTCAGCCACAGGGCATGTCTTTGTTATTGCATTAACTTCTGCACACAATATGTTTCCTGGTCAAACTCCCCCATTAAAAAGAGAAAAGCAGCTCACAGTAATGGGGACTGAGGCTGGAGGACTACCATGTGTACCACTGGAGTCCTCAGCCTGCTCAGGACATCAGGTGGGTCAGCACCGACAGGAACTCAGAAACATGATTTGACAATGACTGAGTTCTGGAGAAAATGGGGGAAAAAGGATGGGGGCATGACCCAATTATTAATGATTCCATATGTGGCAGACTATTTACAGTGAGGACAGTGAGCATTTGCTTAAATATCTTAATTAAGTCATTGAGGAAGAATTATGTCATGATAGAATGGGAGCACTTAAAATCCCCAAAAGTGTTTTCTCCTCTTGCTTATACACAGACGTGTACGCGCACACAAAGGCACCAAGTCACAGCCACACGTTTTATATCACAGAATATCGCTAAAGAGTGTGACGTCAGATGAGTTATGCGGTACGATGTCGCCTGTTACTAGCAGGCCCCTTCCCATGACTCATAACGACCCTCGGCATGGAAGGGAGAGGCTTCTCCTCCCTGGACGGTTGAAACAACACCAAATCAAGAACAGCGTCCTAGAAAAACACTGCAGCGCTATAACAGACGGAGGGGCCATCCATCAGTGTACAGAGAT
>OMNW01035829.1:72273-83864 GCA_900303245.1 Selene dorsalis
CAGTGGTTTACGCTGACAGTAGCTCTGTAACATAACATTATTTGAAGAGGTGTGTGTGTATCAGTTGTGAGTTAAGTGTATTGTGTGCTGGAATTTTACAGGAGCAGGTCACCCTGTCGACAGTATGGTGGTGCAGTGGTTCGCCTCACGGCAAGAAGGTCCTGTGTCCTACAGGTTCCTCCCACAGTCTGAACACATGCACAGTAGGTTGAATGGTGACTCTAAATTGCCTGTAGTGTGTAAATGTGAGTGTGTGTGCATTGTTCGTCTGTATATGCGGCCCTGTGATAGACTGGTGACCTGTCCAGGGTGAGGATTGGCTCCAGGCCCCTGCATAATAGTGTACTGTCATCCTGTGTTTGTGCACATACACTTGCATGGATGGATGGATGGATGTAGGACACCTTATCTACTGGTGGTGAATACACACTTCATTTTGAGAACAATACCTCCTGCAGTGGCCACACAACTGAATCCAGCCGTTATTCTGCACAGTGTAAAAAGCATAAAAGAAACTTCATGCTGCTGTAGCTGTACGGGTGTGTGAACTTTCTGTTCAGACAACACGACCGCTCTGCCACATGCAGCTGAACATCTCACACACAGATCGTCAATAAGAGAGGTTAAAGCAACACTGCATGAGCACATAAGATGAGAGGGGGTGCACACAGACAGTGAGAGACAGACACGGCCTGGAGGATAACCATCTCTGTCTAATCATCAAGCTCTGTTTCAATTTTGGCCGTGGCCCAAAAGGGGAACACTTTCATTAATCCTACAGTCAATCCACCGTGGAAACAAACACATTAGCCTGCCAGCCTATGACTCACCAGCCTTTCACATCCACCACGAATGTTAGCGCTAGCCATGCTTTTTCCTCCTTGCCGTGCCTCGCCCTTCCTCGGTCCTCGCTGCCACCGCCGTGCTATCTCGCTCTCAACTTTTAACCCCCAGCGCTGGAAGCTGTTTGAGGAAGAGTCTGACTGACCCCAGTGTTTTCACAGACTGCACAAAAGGTTCAAATGGCTAGATTAAAATGAAATAATAAAAAAAATAAGATAAGAATAGACAGGTCCAGACTGTATCATATCTATAATGTTTTTTGTGTAAATTTTTGGGGATGATGTTGCCCCAGTTCATGTAGTTCCTTAGATAGGGTTAAGGTTGTTAATGACATTAATTCAGTACCTTAAGGAATCCTTTCCACAACCAATCAGGTTCCTCCCAGGCTCCAAAGCTTCAAAATGAGAAGCACAACTGGACCTCAGCATGGCTAAGACAACTTTCAGGCCATCTAAAAGTATCTGAAACCCACCTCCTAACAGCAGGGGAGTGCAGATGTGTGAGGCTGGTGCAGGCCTCTCCCCCAACATCACTCTTGTCATTGTTCACACAGCTAAATGTCACTTTTGATGTGCACGAAACAAGTATGATTCAGCTGTTTAGACTGTACAGATGTGTAAAAGACAAAGAGTTCTTGGAGAGGTGAGAGAGGCGGTGAGAAAAACATCCCATATTCACCTTCCACCATCAGTTTGTGGCCTTTTTTTAAACCTCTGATGAAGACAACAAAACATTTTCTCATCTTCCCAGTGTTTCCACAGTACAATCACACGACTTTTCCCAGCTTTAAAATGACCCTATGCACAAGTCCTGAAGGCGGATTTTAATTCAGCGATAGGCTTGGTCAAAGTCATATGCAAACACTCTGGCTAAATAGTCTAATCTATTGAAAAATGTGATATCTAAGAGGATGTAGGCCAACACCAGTGCAGCGTTGTAATCTGAAAATATGAAACGTGCCGATGGAGAGGTCAGTATGTTATCATAGAAAACATACATGTGTAATCACAGACTCTGTGCTATCAGGCCTCTGTCTTATGTCACGACAGCCGAGGTTTCACATGATTCAGAGCTGATAAGTGACCGTGACAGCCTTCTCATATATGAAAACACTGGCTGCATTTGTAATTAGGTATGAATGCGATTATCTTTGGGTAAATATTATAATATGGCCATTGATACCATGTGAGCTGCACATGTGGGCTTGCCCACAGATTTGATAAGAGGCTGACCTTATAGTTGAGCTGTTGCAATGAAACAGCCTTTATATCACATTGTCCCGTAACCATACGTTATGTGATGATGGCTGCGGTGGCAGCCAGCGTATGCATCATCTTTGCTCTGATGATGAGGTTAGCATTACAGTATTTGTAGGGGGGGAACAGTATGAAAACAGTTGGTACAGTGTGAGTTGTCTCAGTGTTCTTGTATGAAGGAGACTAAAGTTGTCTAATGCTGTAATTCTGGCAGAGTTATACCAATGCTGCACTGCCTTAAATGGGAAACTGAGGCCCAGATCTGTGCTTTACTACAACATGGCTCTGATTAAGGCCAGATCGGTCTGCCTGTGGTTGGTTCTGAGCCATAGCCAACTCCTGCTCTGGGACACGACCACTAACGTTGAGGTATGAGTGCATCTGTGTATACCTCTACCACTTATATCTGCTCGATGGACATTCAGGAGAGCTGCTATCATTGCTAAAGGTCTGGATGGGGTATCGATCATTTTATGGTCTGTTTACAGTAGACTGGCATAAAGAAAACAATATGAAAGTTGACACAAGACTCAGTCGAGCATTGACAAATACTGAAGCATGAGCTTTGAATAAACACAAAACAGCCACAATAAACTCATGGTTTTAAGATAATGAGATAAAAAAAAAAACCCAACGTCTTCTGTGTTGAGCTAACTCATCTGTAGTTAGAACAGCCCTTAAGAGCTGCTGGCACAGCTGTGGACTTGTAGACTTACTAACTTCAGGCTGCTCATACAGGTTATAATATACAGCTCTGTGATTATAATGTGTATGTGTATAAATTTTTGGGTACTAATGAAGTGAACAGTGTCAGCAGGGTCACACAAATAACATTCCTATTTTAGCCTGATTAGTGTGAGCATGTGAGGATGGCTCATTGCACACAGAGACACAATTTCTGCCTCTGTTGGTTAGCCTACTCCCTGAAGTACTAATCAACAGGTCGTTTATTATCAGAGCAAATCAGTGCTGCTTTTTTTTTTTTTTTAAGAAAATCTGCTCTTTATCGTAAAATAGTGGGAATGAAAAAATGACTGCAGTCACAACCACTGTCCTTACTGCAAGACTGTTGCCACAGATATCTTTGTCCCATTAGACTATAACTATAACTTTTTAATGTTCTGCACCATGGTAGAATTTGATGTGATTCTGTTGTTGGTTGTCTTGTCACCTCTAGGGTGACCTTCATCAGTTAGACTGAGCATCGTCAGACTGAGTGGGCAGAACCATCTGCAGCTCAGTGTCAGTATCACACTGGCTGCAATACAGTAATAATCCACTATACCTGTCCTGTTTCCGTGCTTATGTTGTTTGTCCTCATACAGTCTTCTCTTCTCTTCCCTCTCTTCTACCATCTTGTGGCCAAAATGGAAAAAATCTTTTTTTCTTTTTTTTGTACCCCTCAAAACACATTGGAAACACAGGTGGGCGAATGGCATCAACTCCATGGAACATGGTTCAGTAAGTACAGAAAACTGGTTGACAAGCCACAACAGTATTTATGTTAACTTAACATAAATATTGTATTTAGTTTTAGCCCACTATGTGAGTCTTAGTCAGTCCTGGAGTAACTTATTTCTGCTTGCTCATATCTTGATGGTACCCATATGGCATGGTAGCTATAACTCCACTCTAACTTATACAGGGATTCACTTCTCTTCCTGACAGGCCTTACAGCATTTGCTCTTAAAAACTGTCGGACAGGCCCGTTTACCTACTTCTCTTTGTTGTTGTAAAATATGTTGGAGGCTTTTACTCGTTTTCAGGTGGTGACAAAGTTTGTATTTACATTTTGGAGTCTATTTGAAAAGGTGTTTAATTATGTTTCTAATTGTAACAGTGTGCAAGTGAACACCTCAGTTTTGTTACATTTTATCACAAGTTTAAAATGCCGTTAGGCTGGAATCAGTTGGATCGAAAAGATCATACATTCCTGGTCAAAAAACAAACAAACAAAAAATCAGATTTATGAGAGACAGCGCAGTCTCTGCAGTTCACGCTCTGAACCTCGCTACTACCCGTAGTTTACGTCATCAAAACAAGCCGACCTTAGCAGCATGGAGAGGCGCCGTCACTGAGAGAGATTGTGACCCTTTAGTGTTTCTTTCGTAAAAGTGTCGGTGAGTTCATTTTTCGTCCCCTGCCTTTGTGTTAATCTACGTGTATGTAATGTAGTCGGTGCAAAGTGGAACTGTTGTTTTTGACTGAATGTGGTTGCGAAGCTAAATGCTACATGTAGCTGCTGTTGATCTTCATGTCATCCTCTCCTTGTTCTTAACATACATAATGTTACTGTAACGTCCCTGAAAGGGTGTGTTGATGGTATTTATAATAAAATAAGGTTCTAGAGGTAAAAAGGCGCAGTTAGTTCGAGCACTCTGGAGACAGTGGTAATTAGTACCTAGTAGTAAAGTGTGTAGTGTAGCGTAGTGTAGTGAACCTACGTTACATTTGATATTCCACATCAAGATTCAGATGGAAGTACTGTTTTTACTTCACTACATTTGCCTGAAAAGGAAAAAAAAATCTTGTAAGCTTGCATTCCCTTGTAATGAGGACCTTTTATATTCTGGTATTGTTTAGATGTAATTAAAATTTGACTTGCTAAAGAAGTTTCCTTTCTCCTCCTCCTTTTTGCTACAGGGCTGAATCGTGCTTCCAGAATGTCTGTTCAGCAGGCATCAGTTCATGCCAAATGGATCATCGGCAGAGTTATCGGGACCAAGATGCACAAAACTGCCAAAGTGAGAGTCACAAGGCTGGTGCTGAACCATTACCTGCTCAAGGTGAACCTTTAAGCACTCACTCACTGCTTCAAAACAAGTTTGTTTTTTCACTGTTAAGTTTAGGAAATGCTGTTTATGCTATACATAAACTTCAGTTTATTAGTGTGTACTGCTGTTGTACCACACAAAAAAGTAAATAATCTACAGTACATATGGAATGGTATGAATATATGCTTGAGTGTAAGATATTTTAGCTAATGCAAATCCTGAACAACCACTACACACAAAACAAACATTACAGGAACAGTTATGAGCTGATATTGCTGTGCAGTGTCTATGGATATTAAAAAAAAGTCTAATTATCTTTTCTCCCCCACAGTACTACAACAAGAGGAAGACTTACTTCGCCCACGATGCGTTGCAACAGTGCACTGTGGGAGATATTGTCCTTCTCAAGGCTCTGCCCGAGGCCAGGTCCAAACATGTGAAGCATGAACTGGCCGAGATAGTTTATAAAGTAGGACGGGTGGTTGATCCACTGACTGGAAAAAGGGTTGCAGGAACTGAGTTTGTGGAGCCTCTGTCTGACCTTCCAGTCAGTGTGGAGGAGACAACGTTGACAGAAAAACTGAAGGAGCTCAACATCACTGCTGCCTCCAGTGGAGGCGACTCCTCGCCAACACAGCCACCAGCTCCTTCTGTGTAGTAATGTTAGCTCAAACACATGTTTCTGTTTCAGGTGTTCATGTAAATATGAGTTTATAAACCAGTAATCTTTACGTATAATATATGTGTATGGAGAGCCTGCGTGCATTGTCCTTGCTGCCTGCATAGGAGGCTTGAATTGATGACACATCTTTGAGGAATTTACATTAAAATGATAAACATGCATGCATGGTGACTGTCTCTACTCTCAGTCTTGATATCTATTTTTTGAAAGACATTACAAAGTCACAATAAAACCATTAGTACAACTCTGATCATCTGTATATAATACATATGTGAAAGCACATTTAATCAGCATCAGTAACATCAGTCACTGGTTCAGCCCTTACTTGGTATTTTACTGTGGCTGTGTCTTCAGTATTTGATAATTTACATGTTTGATATAAAGTGGATCTGTCCACTGGTTAATCCATTCATTGAAATGTGCATGTGTTTATGAAAATAGTGTTTTGTTTTGAGAGTTGTGTAACTAATATTCTGAAAGAAATGAGTCAGATTATTTTAGGGAAAGAAAACAGAGAATATCAACAGACTAATGCTATGTGTTCAAAGCCTGAAAAGCGAAAGGCAAATTTATCAAAGACTGTTGTCAACGCTCCGTTGATCAAGAGCAGGTGGAAATCAGAGTTACAGATATGCATATCCCCTCCCGTTATTTTGAACTACTCAGTGTACATATTTACCCGACCATCTGTATGTTAAGTTAACGACACAATGTGAACAGATTCAGGTGCTCTTGGTTACGTTCTTGTAAGTAACGTCAGCTCCTGCGGGACCAGCCCGGTGAGCGGCTACAGCTCGGGTCAGACTACCTAACTGACAGCAGCTTTCAGGGAAAAGATGGCGACCAGAGTCCTTCAAAGAGTGGGCAACGGCCTTAAACAGACGAAAAATGGGCTCCCGGCGAACGGACAGGTCACGTTTGTCGTAAGGTTAGACTTTTGCAAGTGGAAATTGTCGTTGCACATGTGAAAATGTGGCATAAAATGTGTTAATTGTCGGTAGCGTTGGCACCAATGACATGGTCCGGTATGCTAAGCGGGCTAAGCTAACGCTAACCTACGGACGCTGGCTGCGTTTAGGTCTCGGTGCAGCGTAGTAGCTGGAGTTAGCTCCCTAGCTCTAAAGTTGCTAACTTTGCGCTAATGCTAATTACTACTCCCCGAATTAGAAAGTTTCGAAACAACCTGAGTTTGCATTCACCCTCACGTACTTTATACTTTTATGGAGAACATATCAGTTATTGTTTCCATGTGCAGATATAATACAAGTTTCTGTTAGTCACAAACTGAGTATAACTTCAAGGTCAAAATACAACGAATCGCTGCACCGAGCTACTTGTTTTGATTAGTGAGTGACACAGTTTCTTGCTGCGCCAGCTTTGTGCTCTGAACCCAGCTGTAGTGGAAAATAGTTGACAGCAAAAATGCCGTGATATTTCATAAAAACATGCTTATATGTGACAGCCTTGAACGCACCATGTAAAGTACTACGATGCTTGCATCTGCAGGCAAAATGCTGAAGTATTGCCCCGTGATAAACCTATGTAATCACTGCTTGGAGCGCGTGTTCGCACTTTTTAATGAAGTTTATTTTCATCAAACTTAATGCTACCCATGTGGTAAGGCTGCTTATTGTGCACTGATCCTCAGGTTATGTGCAGCATGCACAGCTCATTACTTTCTCTGTCGCTGTGGTTTCTGAACAATGAATGAGATGGTCTATAAAGGTTCATGCTATGTACTAGTTTTTGTTGCAGAGATTAACTACAATACAGTGCTAACTTTATTTTTCAGCCTTATTAAGAGTAACAGATTTGACACACTTTGTCACGAGAAACTTGTGTACCTCACATTAGGTGTAGGTATACCAGTAGTATGTTCAGAAGTATTGTATATTTTGATGTATACTCTATTCTTAGCTCACGAAGGATAGTTGAACACCTTCAAGTTTCAACTATAAATCAACAATGTATCTGTTAGTTTGTGTTTTAAAACAGAAGTTATTTAGGAATTGTATCTAATTCATCAACTGAACAAACAAAACATAATGGCGATTCTGTTTCTGTGCTACTTCAAACATAGGTTTACCATACAGCAGTCTATAGAATTTCTACACATGAAAAATACTTTTAACATGAACCAAAGAGGAAAGATTACAAGGAAAAAACTCCCACATTGTAACTAACCATTTGCTAGAAAGCTGAAATATTTCAGTCTGTATTTTAAAATGTTGTTTTGCTCCCACTTCATCGGGTACAGACAGAAAAACCACCACCTGATGGCCTGAGAGGCCTGACTGTAGCTAGTCAGCAGGCCAGAAATGAGCTGGGAAGCCAAAGCACTGAAATAGAATTACACTAATAGAGAACACACTGCATAATTGTGTGCTGTGTTTGTGGTTGGCCAGTATTTTATTTCTCCGTTGTGTAGCAGACAACATGCTAGTTATAACCAACTGTTGTTTTTCATATTCCACCACAGGAGCCTCTCAGGGTACCGTGAAGACAGCTGGTTCAAGTCTCTGTTTGTTAGAAAGGTCGACCCAAGAAAAGATGCTCACTCTCATCTGCTCGCTAAGAAAGAAGACCACAATCTGTACAAAATACAGTGTATGTAGTGTTTACTACTTGGTAGTGATGAAGCTGATAACGCTTTAAGCTGATCTTATTAATTCATTTAGATGATGTATTATCAACTAAAGTTTTGTTGTGTCTTTGCAGTTCACAATGTCAAGCCTGAATGCCTTGATGATTACAATGAACTATGGTAAGTCTCTGTTCTTCAACTGGCAGCAGTCAGTTGTCTGATCAAGGCTCTGGTTTTGAAAACTGCAGATATTTTTTTTTTACATTTTTACATATTTGTTTGTTGTGTATGTGTCCTCAGTGAGAACGTCTTGCCTTCCATTCATGCTGACCCTGAATACCCTTGTGAGCTTGTGGGCACCTGGAACACATGGTACGGAGAACAGGATCAGGCAGGTAAGAACGTGCATGTCTCAACGTTATATAAATGGCACTAAGTACATACAGGCAAGCGATAAATCTGCTTGTGAACTGACTAATACACAATCTTCAAAAATCAAAAGGTAAAACAAGTAACAATAATAACAATAATAATAATAATAATAGGACTAGGAGATAAATCAGTCAACAGAATATGAATTGACAACAGTAACTGATTATTCAGGTGCACAAATGCTGAACGCTTCCTCTGAAATGTGTGTTTTCTTCTTAAATTAAATTGAAGTGTTTGTTTAAAAACAAAAGCAATTTAGGGACTGGGGGGTTTAAAGATGGGCTGTATAGAACCACTTCCACAAATCAATTAGTTAGAAAGTGTATCTCATTTTTCTTGGAACCTCTTGTGTTACCTGACGAAGAAATAATAGTCTGCTGCAGCCTCTGGGAAAGAAAATGAGGTTTTGAGGATTGATTGAATTGTGACATGTTTTTCTCTGAATGATTTTCCAAGAATACTGCAGTTGCTCCTGACACTAACCTGCACTTTGCACAGCATTTATATTGCAGTTAATTTTAGCTGCATCTGTACTGCACTTTTCCTGGCTACTTTCCATTTTGTTTGAATGGTGACATTTGTCCTTCCTCAGCTGTAATCTGCCTCGAATGTCACTGCGCAGTAATATTGGCACCGGCACTGAGGATAAGATCCAAAAGGCTGCATAAATAAAACATGCACACAACAACAGCACTGTGCTCTGAGAGACTGTGTTTCATACATTGTTTCTTAGACACAGTTTTGTTTTGTTTTGTTTTTTATACTCACATTTTTATTACCTTTCATGACAAAAAACAAAACATAACAACACAGTACATTATAAATAAAACAGCACAGCCAGGCACTTGACGTACTCTAGATCAGTACAGTATGTGTGGATATTGGACAGGGGTTTCTACACAGTACTGCTGAGTTCATGCAGCATGTATCATGTGGAAAACAAACGACATTTGAATACTCTTTCAAATAGAATTTAAGTGATACAAAAAAACAAAAGTAAGGGGGGGTCATCAAAACACAGGTGGGTTTGACTTTGTTTAATCTTGAGTAAATCTTTGTTCCTAATCTTCTTTTTCATTGTTGTTATTACTAAATTTGAATCAGTTATATCAGCCAGTTTTTTGGTTTGAACCTCAGTCAGAATCTGGAAACCGGATCTCATCACAGCACCTCCATATCACAGGTGGTCCAGACAAATAATTAATTATGCCTTAAAGAAAATCTTTTGCCCGAAGAAATACAGATACACCAGGTATATTTGAGAGCTGCATTATTTTTGGCTCTTCTGCTCCTTCTATTCTAGTTCACCTGTGGAGATATCGGGGAGGATACCCAGCTCTCACCGAAGTCATGAACAAACTCAGGCAGAATAAGGTAACGGGTGCTTGGATTAGCCCAGTTAACTGGCAGCGGGTGACCAGTGGGCCACCCTCTCTAGTGCACCCCTCAGATTAGACCCTACAAGCATTGTCCACTTTCTCTTTTCCCTGTCTTCTTTATCTGTGATGTTTCAGCTGGTTGGTGTGTGTGTAAATTTGGTGCAGACTTATTTACAGAGAAATGAGAGTGAAGTGAAGTAAATGGACCCAATCTCACCATACGGATATAGTAAATGGCCCTGCGCTTATATAGCGCTTTTCTAGTCACTAGTACTACTCAAAGCGCTTTACGCTATTTTTGTCGTATTCACCCTTTCACACACACATTCATACAGCTCTGTTTGCAGACGGGCTTTTTAGGCTAATCATTCACACACATCCACACATCGGAGTCTGGCCCAAGACATGCAGACTGGAGGAGCCGGGACAAACCACCCACCTTCCACTTTGCAAACAACCTGCTCTACCTCCTGAGCCACAGCCACCCACATATCAGTATTGTATTATTGTGTTATATCTTTTCTTATTGTTTGTTTTCAGGCAAGTTGTCTGAAGCTTACCCAAAAATTAACTTAATTAGATTTCAAGAACATGAAATTGTTGAATATTAAAGTAAAATCACAAGAACATTGAAACCTTTTTGCAGTCGTCCTACACCTTTCTGTAAAATGAACTCCAACTATTGGAATTTAGGCTGTTTTTAATTGCAGATTGACGAGTACCGTATATGACCAAATAGTCGCCCGCGTGCAAATATGCACCTGTGCTCTAAAAGCCGCCGGGGGTCCGACCTCAATCAATATATTAAACGCCCGGGCGATTAATTACACTGGTATTTGCATCTGTGTGTGTGTGTGTGTGTGTGTATTGATTGTGTGCTGATACCAGTGTATTGTGTTTTATTTCAATCGCTGCTGTTGCACTTTTGACCTACAGTACTTGATTGTATTTTACAACTTCTTGTTTGGGTGGTGGTGGTGGGGTTGCTTACCATATTCAGTTGTGTTACAGTGTGTAACACAGTTGTGTTGTGTACAGTGTGTTAATTTTGTTCCAGTGGTCCTACAGTGACCACCTTGTTCTTTCAAAATAATGGTCTGGTGCTGGTCATTGCAAAAATAAATAGTAGCCTGTTGCAAATACTCGCCTGGTTCTTATAAACGCCCGGGCTACTAAATGGTCGTATACGGGATTCACAAATTCCCGTAGATAACACTGGGGAACGATTTGAAAAAAAATCGGTTGAGTTAGATTTTTATGCAGATTAAAAGTAAAATTGACATGCTGATTCTAAAACTGCAGTCAGTTTTTTTCTAGCACGTCAGGTTTTTTCTCCACAGCTCACCCTCCACATAAGCAAAGGTCCACTGATTCGCTGTAGGAAGACCTGCCAGCTGATTAATTACAGCAGCCATATCCTTTGTAAAAACATAATAGTGTTAAATAAACATTGCAGTCATGCCTGTTTCTTTCATATTTCATTGTATGTCAATATTTGTAAATTTAAGTACAGTATTTTTCATATTTTTTAAGAAAACGGGATCCTATAGTTCAAAAACTTGATGTGACAGAGAAAAACTTGTTTTGGATTCCGCACCCAAAAATGAGTTAAAAACAGCTGTCAGACCTAACTCATCAAAA
>OMNW01035832.1:8885-22045 GCA_900303245.1 Selene dorsalis
ACTGGAGATGACCACAGAAGAGGTGACAGCGTTCGGTATCCATGGAGGGAAAGCCCACCACTGCATCATGGTGGTCAAAGAAACCAAAATTACGTCTGAGTTTTTCACCTGTGACATCAAGAGCACACCTGTCACTAAATTCCAGGAGTTAGAGGTAAATCTCTCAGTCACAATACAACAATCTAGATGATGATAGAGACTATTATAGAAGTTATCAGAGCCTGAGTGCACTGAGGGGTGCAGGATCCCTATTGTATTTCTAATGTTTTTTTTATTTTCAGTCTGAAAAAATCACATTTTTGAGGCCCTCCCCAAATTTCCACCAGGCCCGGTGGAAATCTTTATACTGAAAGCAGCCCCTCAAACTTTTTCACCTACATGCATGAAAGTTAGTAGGCTCAGAGAACAAGAAGCACAAAGTAACCTCAAGAACGCTTACCCTAAATTCAACAAGAAGCCAGACATTTTGATTTGTGTCAGCTATTTGTGGCGATTTTCACACCTCAAGTCCAGTGGCGTTTTCGCGCTTTTGCTGATCCTCCTCCCTCCCCCCTGGCCATGTGCATTTGCTTTCAATGAATGATGAGAAGGCGACCTGTGTTGTGGTGGATAACGTTATATGTCATATACATGTGTATATTTGTGTAGTCTTGTCTGTGATAAACAAGAGATTACAGACTACCTGTTGTGGTGCCACCGAGACAAGATCTGGGTCACCAGGTCGGAGGCTCTGATCTTAAAGGTTGGTTTTTCAGCCAAGAGACGTAGGAGTAGTAGTAGGAGGATAATAAAGCGAGTCTATCATAAGTTAACTCAACTAACAGTTTCTCTTGAAGACACTACACATCTACAGATATAACAGAAGACTTGTTTTCATGGGATAATTGTCCAGAATCTTGTGTAGAACTAGAATAATTGCGAACAGATTCAGGTGATCACATCGTCCCGATTTCAGCCTTCAAGAGGTGCCACTAGCTGTCTGTTCTACTATATTGAGCTGTCAACAGTGACTTACCGGTAACGTTAGTTTGTTTACTGGGCTGGGTTTGTTGAAGAGGCTACTGGTTAGCCTTCAAACAGATGAGAGGTTGACCAACTCCCATCTATCCGGCTGCTTCAGCTAAGGTATCGTTAGTTACTCGCTGTTCAGATAAAGCTCATGAACATATTGCTGTCATGCCAAATTACATATAAGTCAGTGTAGGAAAACTGAGGTCGCAGCCAACAGGTGTCTTGTTGGTTCGTGATACCATGATTTTAACATAATGTAAGGTTGTGACTCTGACAGCAGCAGTGAGTAGCTAACATTACTTTAGCTGAAACAGGATAGATGGGAGTTGGTCAACCTCTCATCTGTTTAGGCGAACCGGTAGCCCCTTAAATAAACCCAGTAGTATTGGAGTGGACAATAATCACACCAGTGACACCAGTGAGTGGACTGAAGTTTACTGCCCCATGTTCAAACTCAACAGTTCACAGTACATCGGTACAGCCC
Source organism: Selene dorsalis (assembly GCA_900303245.1). Classification (NCBI taxonomy): domain Eukaryota; kingdom Metazoa; phylum Chordata; class Actinopteri; order Carangiformes; family Carangidae; genus Selene; species Selene dorsalis. The sequence continues at coordinate 10,381 of OMNW01035832.1, forward strand.
TACACGTGACTTCCTGTGTTTACAAACCAACAAAAGTCCTCCGTTATATCGAGATAACAAAATAAATGAATTCGTTATCACGTGAAAATGATCTCTGCTATAACAAGATAATGGAATAAATTAATCCGTTACTAGAGAAAATGAACTTTGTTATATCAAGATAACAAAAAAAGTAGTTATCACAAGAAAATGGCAATAAAATAAAATAAAAATACATACATGACCGTTCTTGGCTTCCGGATAAAAATGCATAAACTCAAGATACTTTTCACACACGTTGGTGAAAATTTACATATTGTAGGGGTCTTGCACATGGGTGGGGCAAAATGCCTCAACAGCACTGCCTGGACTGCTCTAATACCCCTCCACACTGGGGTTTCTATGTAGTAGGTGGATGAAAGTCAGTAAGCATATAGAACTTCATGATGCACAATAGGTATCAGGTAGCCATAGTCTAAAACAAACGTCAGCCCTTTTAATTTGAATGTGCAATTTTGGCGATGTTCTTGTGATTTGGAGACCTCATATGATATCTCCTCCGAGCAAGGGCATCTGTTTATTTTGAAAAGTGCTGGAGACAATAACCATATGCTGGAGTGTGTTTTGAGGGGTGCTGGGTACAATTATGTTCCGTTCGTTGTGACTTTTGTTAACACTACTAGAGTTGACCCCTAATAGTCCTTGATTGACTGTTCGTCGAATCTTCGCAAGATGCTGTTATGAAAATAAGATCGTACTGTTCTGACTATATGGGGGTGCTACATAGAATTTATCTTACCCCTAAAGACTACAATATAGGCTACATTACATTATATCATGAAATACATTCTCACATCTTTGTTCATACAGACGTGACAGGAGGGGCGCGATGATGCTCTCAGGAATTATTAGCCTACAATACAGTTCTTCAATTTTGTGTTTTTTGTGCATCTGTATTTTTCCTCACTAGTTTTTATTTTCATATTACATTCATTTATATGCCAATCGAGAGTGAGCAAATGCGAGAGCAACACCAGGTGTACACCAGATTTGACGGTTGCCTACCGGCAAAAACTGAAATGAGTTGGTTGAAGAGAGGAAAAACACAGAATATACAGAGGCCTATGTCTTTATATGTCCAAGAGACTTTGTCCTGTCCTCACGACGTGAGCGAGGGAGGATCGCCCAGGTTCAGTGATGAGGAAACTGTCACTGTCAGCTGCACATCTGTCAGCAGCTGTGCTCCAAACAGACACGTCACAAACTTTCATTTGTAAGGACAGACTAGATGTTGATCTTGTAAACAGTGACATGTTGGATATAAACACTAAGCACCATATACTCACCCTCATTCATAATGATTATTAAATTATAACGTAACGTCATAAATCTGTCAGCTGTTGTCTAGTCCGGTACAATTGCCAGTCCCACCCTCCCCACGGTAGGGCTTGAAAATCCCTGTTTGTCCAAAGTGGGGGGTGACAGAAAGAGTTTGAGAACCACTGCTTTAAACAAGGCTACATTGTTGCGAGTTGGCTCTTGCATATAGGAAGCTATGCACAGATGCAGTGCACACAGTTTCGGTGGTTTCGGCTGCTTACTCCGTCATAATAGGTTTACATGTACCAATGTTTTTTCTTCTTTAGGCTCACGTAAAGTTAAGTTGGTGGTGAGGACAAAATTGTTCATGACAAAAAGTGGTGGGGACAGCATCCCCAGCATATCTGACGCCTATCTTGTCCAGTCAAGTTCATATTTGGTCAACCTCAGTTTGTTCAAAGCTTTAGGTTTTGTCAGAAGGGGTGTGTGTAGCAGTTAACAGTGTCAGTTAACAGTATGAGTCGAGTTACAACCTTTATGCCACACTGACACACTTAACTGTCCCATAATGAGTATGTGTGACAAGTGTATTGATCTGGAGAAACCTGGGTATTTAGGCAAAAGAGCTCCACAGCTTCCCCTAAAAAGTAAAAACTGCCTCAGAGGCAGATACAACCTTAAGCATAACTGAGAGTACAAATGAAATATTTGTACGTTTGAGATTTGGTGTCATGATTAGAGTTTTCTGTTGCATTTCTGCCTCTGCCTGGTGATCTCAGTTGACACTAACTGAAATTCAGTGCGTTTTGTTTTATGCAACAGCAACTATTCTTAAACATGTATGTGTGTACAACTCACTTCAAACACAATGTGTTTATTTTTTCTCACAGATTAAGTATGGAGACAGGACAGTAGGACTGCCCATAAAAATTCCACCAATGATCATTGTGAAGTTGCTTGCCCTCCTGCTAATGCCCATCATCGTCACCAGTAAGTACACAGTGATTTGACCAGGCACAGGACAAACTTTAACCCTTACATTATATTACAGTTACCATTTTATCCAGAGTCAGGGACATCACTAAAGTTCGGTGCAGTAAGAGTTCATGGTGTTGTAATATACTTGCATGATGTGTATTACACAATGACGAGGCCAGCATTAAATTAGACTTGTGTTTATTTCTTCTTAGCACACACACAACGCACACAGAGATACAGAGTGTAATGAGGGACATACAGGTAGGGAGCTCCAGAAGCAAACGCAAACTCACAACAACAATACATTACAGTTGTAACAACTAAATGCTACATCTGAGATCAGGTAAGTCAGGTATCTAAAGTCATTATTGAGAGACTGATCGACTGAGTTCAGTGTGGTCTGGTGGGACTGACAGCTATAGCTGAGCTGCAGCTTTAGCCGTCCTGAGGGCTTCAGTCCCAGAAAACAGAACCATTCATACGTGTAATTCTATATGTTTGTCGGCCTGGTTTTGTCTTTCAGCGCTGGTGATCGTCTACCGACGCAAACAGCAGACGCTCACTGCTGAGATGAACAGGACAATGGAAGACCTGGAGATGGACATCAGGAATGACGTCAGATAAGGTCAGCCACAGATTCTCAAAATGTATCTAGATACAGTTTTATATGTTTATTTTATATTACAAATATTGAGTTTTATCTCCTGTAAACTTTTACAATGACTTCCAATACTGGACAGTTCAAACAGCATCAATTTTGGATAAATATCAAAACTTTCATCCTGCTGCATAATCTCCTCTGCTGTACCAAATGAACGTTTTTCTAAATGGAAAATGGTAAATGGACTTGCACTCATATAGCGCTTTTAATCACCAGTCTAGTCACCATTCAAAGCGCTTTACACTGTTTCGTTCACCTTTTCAACAACACTCATACGGGCACTGTTCGCAGACAGGCTTTTGGGAGCTAATCATTCTTACACACTCCACTCACACGCTCAAACATCGGAGAGCAAGTGTGGGTTCAGTGTCTTGCCCAAGGACACTTCGACGTGCAGACTGAAGGAGCGAACCACCTATCTTCTGGTTAGTGAACGACCTGCTCTACCTCCTAGGTCTCAGCTGATTATCCAGTCAGGTTAATAAGTAAGATATTTGGGGGTTATTTCATTCTCTGGACCTAAGGTTTGGCAATCCCAATTCCCAATCCCTAATGGAGGTCTTGGGATTTTTTTAGCCACACTAGGAAGATTGTTTAAAGGGGACATATTATTGAAATATCAGTTTTTGGAGACTCTCTTTGTCTTGCCTTCCGGCCTCCAAAATGTGATAATTGAGAAAAAAATCTGTAACTTGCAGGCTGCCTAGGTTGAAATCCATGTGCTTTTACGGGCTGTTCCCTTGGTTGTCAGACAATGATGTCATTAGTTTTTCGAATTTACATAAATTTGCATAATGTATGCTCGTGATTGATCTTTTCTCTACCATGAAAACGCTCTATCTGACGATGTTCAGATGTTACAACCTCCCGAGTGGCGTGAGTGATTTTGTACGATTTCCAGAGGGAGAATAGGACAACCCCAAAATTTGGGTGGGTGTCCAATCAGTAACTGTGAGCAGTCATTTCGTCATAGGGCCTAAATCTTTTGCTTGATGGTCAGTGTGTATCATAAGGGTGACATGAGGAGCTGCCTCAGAGGACATTTCATACCACTCGAGTTGTTCTGGTGTCAAATTAACTGCAGCAGCGACACCTTCAGGACCCACAACAATAGAGTCAGAGGAGAGACTCCAGCTTTTTCCCTCTAGCTCAGAGTAAAAAGCTTGTTGATAGTCCTCATTACTTTCTCTATCATAGTACAGGGTGACATGATAGGGGTCAGTCGGCGGAGCATAAGGATGCAATGCCTGCAACCAAGGGTGCCACCGAGTAAACAGTGAAACTATGCCTTCTTGGTAAGGGCCTTCAGCCAATAACAGGCCCCAGTAGATGTCTGCCCATGTGGTGGCAGGAGGTGTGAGGTCTGCAGCCATGTGCAACGTTGTGGTCAAAGAAGGGATAGAACAGTTTGTGGTGTATCCATTTGGAAGTGTGACAGCCAGTCTGTCCGGACTGCATAGCACTGATGCTCCACATGTTGTCAAGAGGTCTCTGCCCATGAGGTTAACTGGACATGACTCAGCCCCTGGATGCAATACTGTCATTTGGCGCCTGATGTTGAGGAGTGCTGTGGCCCTGCATGTTGTGTCTGCCTGGTTGAGGCTGCTGATGGCAGGCATGACACTTGAAACGCAGACAGTTCTTGGCCTGATGTCCCTTTTGGTGACACAGTTGACACTGCCGCCCAGCGTAGTCACCCTGGTGCCGGCCTGCCCCCCTGCCCCTACCGGGAAAACCCCCACTCATGCCACCCATCTGACTGTGTGAATGTCTCGGAGGTCTGGGTGCCCAGTCTGGCACTGGATACAAATCAGGGGTATCCTGGAGTTGTGGCTGCTGCTGCACCATCTGTTTGCCTTGTTTCTTTTCATTGTTTGTTAATTTTCTGGCTGACTCTGTGCTGATTGGGTTTCGTTTTTGTTTTTGTCGCCTGATTTTAGTCTATGTGTTTTGACATGGTGAGCTAAATGTTTTCCCATCTCGCGCAGTCAATCCTGACTGGGAAGTCAGGATTGTTTTCCCTGGATGCTCTGACTGATTTGGGCATACCATCCACCACTGTTTTTCTGAACATTGATTTCTGTAGGTCACTAGACCCTGGGTGGACACCTGTTGTGTCCTTCCACTGGGTTTTACATCTTATGAAAAAAGAGGGAACATCTTGGTGAATGAGAATGGTGAATGAGAATGGCTGATACACTGGTCCTCTGTCATGGCCACTGTCTATCAGTGGCATCTGTACATGCAGGGCAGGATTTTTCTGTCTGAGATCATATTGAAGTTGTGGCTGAGAGGTTTTCCTCCTGGGTTTTTTTCATCTTAGCTTCCCCTGTGAACGTGAATGTGTTCTGTTGTGTCTCAGTCAGGATTTTGTCTCTGCATTTCTGTCTACCATAGTGTTTTATTAACTGTGGTTCTCTGTCGTGTGGTGTGCTCACTGCCGCAGGCGAGTTGCATCTATCTGCTATTTATCAGTTCATCTCGTTCTTTCTCATGTTGTTGTGACATCTCATGCATGTGTTCTGGTCTTATCTGCGGCCAATTCTTCCTGCAGCTTATTGACTTCCCGTAGGGCTGTCTCTTTTATTTATTTTTATATTTATCTATTGCTACCACTGACATTTGATATGGCGGCGGGGCTGTCATCCGCAGATCTGGATACAGCTGTGGTGTCGAGGGTGTTGATGACACAGAGTGAGCTGCATGACCTCTTGATAACACATCTTTATCTTTTTCTGATGCTCTACTTCATCCTGACACAGGCTGTTCAGGGAACAGTGCCAAACATGCGAGCATTATCTTATGTGTCAGTGGTCACACTTTATCTTTCTTCAATTTTTCTTTTTTTTCTCCAGGTTCCTTTTTGAAGCAAATGCGGCCGCTTTTTCTCATGTTCTCCCAATTCTTTTTGCTACTAGGGGGAAGAAAAAGATCATAAAGACATCACATACAAAAAAAACACACATAAAGCAGCTCACAAACCCAAAGCAGCTCTAAGGCTAATGAAGCATGAAAACATTAGCACAAGCTAACGCTTACTACTATTTAAAACCACCTCTGAATCACACTTTACGTGCCCAATACACCTTGAGACACAGAAAACGCACCCAACAGTATCTTGACTCAGAAAGACGTTGGGAGAAGGCAGAGGGGTGGAGAGCCATGTTTCTCCTCCTCTGCTTCCAGTCCTCACCAGCAGCTTTTCTACTTACTGTCCTCAGCCCACCTGTTAGTCTCCAGTGGTCGTCCAGCGACCAACGCTGAGGAGCCCATGCAGCTGGGATGAGCCAGACTGACACCAGCAGAGAGACAACGTTGTTTCCGCCTTGGCTTGTGCTTTTACTGTGGCCATGAAGGACCCCCCCCGGGTTGTTGATGGTCATCCTGCATTCACGGTCCGCCGCCTGCCGGATGTGCGCAGGAGGGGCCGTGATTTCCAGTACCTCGTTGACTGGGAGGAGTGCAGTCCGGAGGAGAGGTGTTGGGTCAGCTATCTTGGACCCTGTGCTGCTCACGGACGGGGGGGGGTAATGTTATGGTCTGGGTTTTGTTTCTTCTCTGCTCTCCCCCTCCCCTTTGTGTTTTTTTTTTTCTTTCTATTTCAGGTTTGGGCAGGTGTGTCTGGCTTCCCTGACTCAGATGAGGCACACCTGTCAAACATCACCAGCAATCACCTCACCTCTGTTTAACCCTGGTCATGACTCCACCACTCTCCCAGATGATTCCTTCCTGTCCTGAGTGTACCCTGCTCTTCTCGTCTGCTCCCTTGACGCTGTGGCCAGCCTGCCTCCTGCCTCCACCTCTTGTGTGAAATTTTTGTGTTCATTTTGGCCTGAGAAGTAAAGCTTTCAAATTGATCTTGCTCCCTGTTTCCTGCAATCTTTGGTCCAAACCACTGCCAAGAAGTCCGACACAGTTCTGCTAGCCTAGATCTTATATCTCATGTATCTGGCTAGTTCCTGGATTAGTAATACTTTGGCTTCTTCAGGTGTTCTGTTGAGTTAGATGTCAATGTTGCTTGTATTCAGTTGTGTGTTTTTTTAGGAAATGGGCTTGCTTGGTGATGTCAGCAAAAAGACTTTTGATTTCAGTTTGGATTTCAGGAGAAGACAGTAAGTTTTTGAAAAGTAAATGTTTTGTTTACAATAATCATGCTAATTGCAGTATTTTGAGTTTTGGGCCTTAAAGTTTAAAGGGGAGGAGTGTAGTGTATTGAGAAAATATTGATTAGAGTGCAATACCATCTTGTGGGCATGGTAGGTAATGACTCAGTCTACAACCTGCAATAACGTGTGTTGATGTCTGAGTAAAGTTCCCAGTCTACACGCTCAGTTTGGTCCCTGTCCGAGTTAGTGATCCCACATCAATATATTACATATTGCCCATTGCAGTATTTATCTCCTCCTCAGTAGCCTGTTAAAGACATAACAGCTTCTGAAATGAGAACTTTAGGAAATAAATTACCTTTTAGATTGGGAGTGGCAATTGTAGTCTAGACAAGACAACATTTCACCAAACACTGCATGTCTTGTCAATTATGCATGTATATAATGACATGATCAGGGTGGGGCCAGAATGTGCAGCAGGCTGCAAATTTCAAACACTCAATAGCAGCACAAGGATGAAGATTTCTGTGTATGCTGAGTGATTTTGGCTCAGAAATGTAATGAAACAATGACCAGGATTTATGGGGTCCACTACATAAGGCCCAGCAAAGGCCCAGCAAAGAAAGAAATAAGTTTAAAGAGGAACTATGCAAGATTTTTAGCTTAACTATGATATATTTTTAACTTAATTAAACAGCTTCTGAGTAATTGTGATGGTTAGATAAATTACTTGTAACTTGTTACAGGAAGGATGGAGGCTCTCTGTCTTCCACCTAACGCCTCTTGGCCGAAAACCAACCTTGGACCAATAGTCCCTCTGCCCCGGTGTCCAGCTCTCGTCTCGATGCCACCGCAACACAAATGCACCCCCTTAACCTGTAATATTGTGTTTATAACAAATAAGACTACACTAGTGTACACGGTGTAATATCATATATAGATAAATAATGTTATCTAGCTTTATTGACTGCTTTCTTGTCAGTTTCATTGAAAACAAATGCACATGGCCAGGAGGAGGGTTAGCAAAACAGCTAAAAAGTGACCGGACTTGCATAGTTCATGTTTAATACTCAGCAACCTGCAATGAAGCTAACTGCTGTTGAGATCAAATTGCATCTTAAAGGACAAGTTTTGAATTTTTGAATCTAATTTAAGTCACTTAATTTGGTCAAAAAGAAAAGTTTAGTGACAGAAATATATATTCTCCCACCCACTTACACCAGGTTCTATGTATGCACCATCCATTGGTTTCTGCAAGTCCTTTGTGGCCATGGCAACCTCTCACCACACAATACCCATCATTTTAGCACATCTCATGAGCAACAGGCCACACCTGTATGGCGTATACGGCCATCCTTCTACCACTATTTCTGCCTCACTGTACAATAACAATGCATTTGTTTCACTGTTTCGACCCTATCCCAACTTATACATTCTCAACAAGGAGGGCTAACATAAACAAAGAAACAGTTGCTTGCAGTACAAGAGTTTTTATTTACACGCAAAGAGCATGAGATTTTATATAGGAGCAACTGGTCTGGCAGAACAAAAGAAAGAAAGCAAAAAAAGAGAAAGGTCGGCCACCGCAGTGAGCCCACAAATGGCAGTCGGAACTGGCACCGGCCTTCTGCCCTAACCCCAACAAACACAGCCTAATCCCTCAAAGCAGTAACCAAAACCGATTAAGTGGTCTCAGAACCTCGATCATCATTCTTTTCAGAGTGAGTTATATTAGTCTGAAGTTGAGGGTAACTACCACTCTTGAGGAGTAACACTGGGGGGTTTACAGGTAGGTTCAATACAGTGTGCTGAGGCTCTGGATCACGGCATGCCAACGTTTGATCCACATGTCGTTTCCATACCTCTTGTGCTCCCACATTTACCTTGTAGGACACTGGTCCAGTCTTTTCCATAACATAACAGAATCAGGGGGAAGAGGAAACAGTGGCACAGTATGTGGCGATACTAAAAGGACTGTTGGAACACTGAATTTGGTGCATATTTGGAAGACGTACTATAAGACAGATTCGTGTGTGGATTAAAGTGTGAAACTATACAAAGGCGTCTTTTGACTAAGAGAGATCTCACGTTTCAGAAAGCAGTGGATAATGCCGTGTCAGTAGAGATGGCCGTGCACGACATACAGCAGTTAAGCAGCTCTCTCAAAGTGAACGCAATGTTTTCACAAAGAGGTGACAGATGCTGCCTCTGCGGGAAAACGAATCACACTGATGATGACTGCTTGTACAAGGATCGTGATTGCCACCAGTGTGGGAGGAAAGGCCACAGAGAGTGGCTGAGAGTGATTAAACTGAACTGGAAAGACTTAAAGACTGTGCATGCCACTGAGCAAAGAGAAAAAGAAAACTTAGAGACAGCGTTAAAGAGACACCCAGCTATTTTCTCTAAAAAGCTAGGCACAATGAAAGGAATTCAAAGCCAGATTGACTCTGAGACCCAACAGTGTACCCAAATTCTGCCCTCCACGTAATGTATTTTATGCTCTTCGACCTCGAGTTGAAGCCGAGCTAAAACGCCAAACGGAGTGATTTCACCATTGGAGCATAGTGATTGGGCCTCGGCCGTGGTGCCGGTCAGCAAAAAGGTTGGCACAGTGAGGCTTTGTGGGGATTAAAGGTCACCCTAAACCCTGCCCTCTGTGTTGATTAATACCCCATTCCACTCATTGAGGACCTTTTTGCCTCACTAGCAGAGGTCAACACTTCAGTACATTTATAAAATGCCTATCTACAGGTGGAGGTAGAAGACAAGTCTAGGAAGCTGAAGACTAATTTTACTTTTTCTGTGACCCTTTAATAAAGCAGCAGTAGATGATCTCAGTGCACATTAGTGCACAACAGCTGCTGAGCTGGTTTGAAATAAAATGAATGAATCTTTCAGTATTTAGATCAAGAAATGGCTGCACTTCAGCTGCTTCTACAGTGTTTTGTCACCATGTTCATGTGTGCATGTGCATCTTGAGGCTCAGATGTGACTCTAAGGTATCACTGAGACTTGTAACCTCAGGTTTAATCCAGGAGGTTCATTTTCTTGTGTCACTGAACAGCACATCTGGATAATAGCATCAATCCACAAGCCTTGGCATTTGCAACTGGAATTATTTGAGCCATTTGTAAGTTTGTTATTTGCTAACCTCTCATGACAATATCTATTAGCTCCAGCGGATTTCTCAAAGATTTCTAGTGATTATTGTGATGACCCCTGTATTGGATCTTCCAACGACAGGTCCAAATTAAAACTTGAATGGAGCACTGATAGTTTGCTCCAAACCCTCTGATTGTGTCATGGAACAAGCTGTGTCACTACACTCTCTAAATTTGAATTAGGATCATATTGTAATGCAGGGGGCATGGCTGAATATTACTGTCAGAGTTGTTTGGTCATGGCTTCATCCCACAGCAAGATAATTACCCAAGATAATTACCCTAAACATTAGAATTCAACCATGGGGCTGGACAAACTGGTTAAAATGCTAGGACTGTGATTGACAGCAGTCTGGGCAGACCCAGGACTGTTGTTGAGGGACATGCAATGTAAGATGCAGGACATGTGAGACAACACCAATCACACAACTTTATGTCAGGTCAGAGAGTCTTCAGGCCAGTCCACCCAGATGTGTAGTCTATTTATTTAGTAATTTAGTAACAGTAATTTGTTGTCGTGGGTATACTGCTCATACCTGTATCACATAGACTATAGTTACATTACAGTATTTGTTGTAGTGGGCATACTGAAATGCTAATGCATTTTCAGTGGGTATACTGCGTATACCTGCGCATCACACTGAGTCCACCTGTGCTCTGGTCTCATATTTGCTACTGAATTATAGTTTCAAATCTGGTTTACAGAACCTTTAATATGAGTCAATATAAAGGAACTATTCTGAGCTTGTGGTGTGAAACACTAGTGGCCAGTACCAGTTTGGATCTGTTTTATTCATATCTAATCATTTGTTTTAATAATGTTTCAGTATTCTGTAATTGGTGCCACTATCTGATAATACATGACTTCAGCACATAATATTTTGCTTTTCAGTCAGTGGGCTCCAGTTCATGTCAGCAATTAGAAAAATTCTATGACCCAAAGCTGACGCTAGATGTCACCCAGGTCTTTAAGTCCTCTTCATTTTCCATGATGCAGCTGTGATGTTGTTGCCTTGATGCTGTCAGTAGATTTTCACGTTGGACAGTTTGACTGATATGATCTTACTGTAAAGATGGAGTGTGTGCAAGAGCGTTTTAGGCGCTCTTACAATCTCTGAAAAATGTGGCAGTGTTGACTTTGTAATTTTGATGATCGACCTCGATCATTGATTGGCACATAGGCTTATACACTCAAAAAGCACACACACGCCAGACACACAATTATGACACAGAGTAGTAATATGTCTTTGTGTAGCCTATGCTGCAACATAATACAAAATAATGATGAGTGGACTCTTATAGTCTTTACATTACCATGTTTGCAGTTACCGCTGAATTAATTAAAAAGAAAAGTAAAATAAAAGACGACACAATATAATATTTTGAAAAAATAGAAGATCTGTCGTGTGCACGAGCTGAGAGACCTCAGGCTGCCCCCAAACACTCTGGAATTGAGC
>OMNW01035833.1:0-30050 GCA_900303245.1 Selene dorsalis
TATTTTTTTATGAATGAATGTGCTCCTCCACTACAGATGCTGTCAAAAGTGTCACAGAGATAGGCCAATAGGCTGCAAGGAGAGGCGGGGCTTCTGTTGTCATAGACACGTGGACCGGGAAGTAGGAAGTAAATACAGAGGAGTCCAGGCAGCAGTGGAAACAAGTGAGTAAACCTCAAACTAAAGCTAAAAAAACAGTGTTCACATCAGTTCATGGTTAAAAGTAAGAGCCGACTCAGTGCGTGGTGTCTGATATTTTCGCAAACGGCGTCGGAATGATATAAATATAATTTCGTTTCGTTACAACACAAGCGAACAGGCGTTTAAATTTCACCGGCTGTTTCTCATTTACAGGTTAATCACCTGTGTACGTGTATTTGTTCGTGACTCAGTTATATGAAAACTCGTTACACTACCCAATGCAGTGCTAATGAAGCCACGTGTAAGCAGTTCACGTGTTCAAACACAAAGCTGCACTTTAGTAAGTATAAGTTGTCAGTTAAAGCTTATCGTTGTAGCAGCACCAATGCTATATCTACACTCAGGTTAACTTAACATTCATGAGATGGATATCAGCATTAGAAAATAGCATTTACCGTAGGAAGTTGTCAGCTGTCAGTGCATCATATCGACTGTGGTAAATATTCCCGTTGCATGTTTTTTTTTTAAATGTGCTCATGAAAATATAATTCGATGGTAACATGAAAGCTTTTCCCTCAGCTTTCTGTGGTAAATAATTCCACTAGATATAATATTCATTCACTAACAGGAAGGACTGTCAATCAAAGCTACTTTAAAAGGACACCATGCAACTTTTGACTGATGGGAAATTATATAGGGGTTTTTTGGACTTGTTTACTTTGTTGGGTGTAACTGTGACTGTGGCTAATGTTAGCAAACCTTGGGTAGACATAGCTGAGTTAATAGGATGACACTGACTGCAAACTTCTACTGCCATTGTAACACACAGCATGTCGTCCAGTGACGGGCAGTTATGATCACAGGGACCACTGCACTGCAAATGATACATATTCTGTATCATTATAATATATTATCATTCATGAACTGGCACTTAAAAAGTGTTTCAGTCACAGACCAACAGGTTTGTCTACACTTCAGGATGTTAAAATCACGAGCAAACAGGATTTGATGAACATTTACTTTTGTTATGAGCTAAAACAAACATTGTGGGTGTGTGTGTCAGACTTGTAATGTGAGGGTATACACTATGTTGATTTAAGATGAATCATCTAAAGAACATTTGCCCCTGTCTTTCTGCCTGTTGTTTGTTCACTTGAGATTCTTGTCTATACTCAAGAATCAAAAACAAGGTGTTGTTGTTATATTGCTTTCTCATGTCAGATATATTGTAAATTCTGACTCCAGCATAGAGACAATATTTACTTAAGGTTCATAGGGGTATTTAGAGTCAGGGTAGTTGCTGGGAGATTAGAATCGTCCCATGTGGGTTTCCTGTAGCTCTCACAGTCTTATAGTGAAATGTGAATGCCAGTGGATCACTCTGTGTGTATGTGTGCTGTGTGTCCAGCTCTGGGGCCATGCTTGAAGGCTACAGCCCTGTAACTCAGGCCCTGCTGGGGACCCTGTTCACCTGGGGTCTGACCGCCGCTGGATCTGCACTGGTGTTCGTCTTCTCCAGCCGACAGGTAACGACTGAGCTCCAGCAAACTCTTTTTTTCATCCTGAGACAGAGATGAGAAAATGGATACCACCAAAATATATTATTGTCGTAGTGTACATCACTGAGACAACAGCTGCTTAGCTTGGCTTCTCATTAAAAAACTGTAGCCAGTATTCTCATTTTTTAAAATATGGAAATAAGGGAAATTTAACATGGTTGTTTAATGGAGTGTTATGCTATTTCAAGACTTCTTGTTTTTATATTTCTTTATATTTTGTATGCAAGAGTAGCATTAATTTGCTGTTTTGGATTTGGGAGATCCGCTTTCTTATACTATTACTTGGCATTTGCCTTATTCCTAATAAGAAAGAAAGAAAGAAAACACAGTGAGTCAGTGAAAAATCACAGTAGACAGTGTGCCTCTGAAGTATGAGGCTACATTACTTGGCTCCTTGATTCCAGTCTCTATCATGTGTTAAGCTTATAACTCCGCTATTTAAATGCAGATGTTCTTCATGTAATAGATCTAATTACAGTGCATATACAACAGTGATGAAATAATAATTTCCCAGATGAAAACAACATGCATAGAAGTAATATTTTATTTATCTTAGCATAACATACACTGTCAGCACTAACCCATCCAGCTGCTGATGCCATGAGCTGAAGACCTCCACTAACACAACCGCACAGAGTGTGTGTTCTGTTCTGTACTTACAGGATAGTTTTGCTGACAGGTTGTGCCTTTTTGTTATCTTTGAACCTTTGTCTCTCCGGACATGTTTCATTTTTTGCCTGTTAAGTCAACAGTAAGTGGTTCACTGAAAGGTTAGATGCTACACTGTCAGGTTTGAAGATATTGATTTTGACTGAATTGCACACAAACTGTCCTCTTGTCTTCCTCTTTTAGAAACGCATCTTGGATGGAAGTTTAGGCTTTGCAGCTGGGGTGAGTTAGATTTAAATTTTCTGTATTCAAATCAATGCTTTGCACACATGAGCAAGAAACTCTGTGTCTGCTGAGAGCAGCACGACTGAAGCAGAACAGTTAAGTTAAAGGCCATCACATCAAAACAAGGAGCTAAAAGAACATAAAATGCTTCATGCAGCTGAGGTACACTCTGTGGTTGGATGATAAGTTTGTCTCATGAGCCTTTCACATTATTCATATGCTGTGTAATTTAAATATAATTGAAAAATATAACACAGTTATTGCGTGAAGGACAGATAAATGGAGACGAGGTGCCAACAATGTCCAAATATTAACAAAGTGATTATTATAGTCAAGGCTTTGCTCATATTAAAGCCAATGAATTTCTTAATGAGGTCTTCCTGCCAAACTGTGTGAGGTACAGCGCTTAATTGACATCTGTTATGAGCCCTTTTTAATAAAGTAGAAGAGGTGACAACTTTATGAGCAGTGTCAGTACTTTTAATTGTTTTTAACGCTATATAATTGTTCATTAAGAAAACTATACATTTTATTTTACAGTTGTTATCACAGGCAAACTTGCACTTAACACCTAATGAATACTGGTGATCTACTGTGACGTGTGAAATGTTTATAGTTGTAGTGAAACAAGGTGTTGAATCTGAGGTTGGTGATAATGACAGGCCCAGAAAGTGAGTTGGTAAGCGTAATGCCACATGTTGAGCAATTTCCACACTTCCTTTAAAATCAGAATGGTAGGAGGGAGGAATCTAATCTCCATCTGCTCTTATCTCAGTTTACTCCGTTTTGGTCTTAACAGCTTTTTAATTACATCCCAGTCCATGCTGATGTTTTTGTACATTCAAATAAAGATGAAGATGTAGACAGGCAGCAGCTGAGTGGAGTTTCTGTCAAATGTTTGCTTATCCTCTTTCTAATTTTCTGAGTTGCATATCTCTCTGAGATATATTTTTGATGAGCTTGGCCACCCTCCGTGAACCCCATGAATTATTGATACAAACTGATAGTTTCCAATTTTTCATCCTGTTGTTGACATATGCTTTTAGAGTAATTTATTGTAATAAGAAACTTAACCCTCATACTATTCTTTGCATATTATATCTAAGTTTTCACCCCTGATAATTCTGCCTGAGTTATTAGTAGCTTAGGGCTCAGCAGAAGTAGAAGCACTTCTCTTTTTTTGTTGAATAATTACACCATACCATCATACCACCATTGTTTTTTCTAACAACTTGGATAAATAGAAGCATAAGTTTATGCAGTTAAAAAAAATCTCCCTGTAACAACACAGGATTTGTTGATGGAGAGAGCTGTCACTGAAAGGTGGCAATTTTGTGGTTGTTTATTACTGTTGCTTTATTGAATACAGATGTTAAAAAGAGATCTGTCAAGAAGGGGAAACTGAGTACTGCTAACTCTACAACAGGCCACTGATGTAGAGTTAGCAGTACAATAGGTACCAGACTAGTTATACAGTGGGAAACTATATTCATTATGTCCATCAATAACAACATCTGTTGCTGAGGAGTGGTTGGATGAATGAAGACAATACATGGCACTGAGGATAATCATGGGGTCTTTGACTGGTGAGAGTGACTGGCCAGAGCCACAGTGTGCTGGTAAAGGTGTCCTTGGCTTCTGTCATTTGACAGCAGGTATGATACATGTTCAGCTGTGGGTGAAAACCTGTGCAGTATTAAATCAGCAAATTACACTGATTTATCATCACTGTACAGGATCAGCAGCAAGTTTGACACAGAATGTTCTCACATAAACAGAGCAGCTGCTTTCAGACATTTCTCACAGCAAGAGAGAGAGAGAGAGAGGGGAAAGGCCCTGAATTCAAGAGGGATTTGCTACAGCTTCTGCCAAGAAAAGGTTTGTTTCAGTCTACTCCATGTTTTTGACACATGTGTAGTAAATGGCTGAATGACACTGATTTTTGAGGTAGTTAAAATAGATGCTGTTGTTCACTTCAGGGACACCATTGGCCTAGTTGGGCCCTAAGCAGATTTTCTTTATTTTTTATTATTTTTTTATATTTTGTTTTCTAAGGTGTTTATACAGACAAAGTTTTACATTTTTATTTCAACAACAACTCTTGGACACCATCTCTTCACCTGCAGCCTCTGACCAGTGATTGGTGATTGGTCACATGTTAAATGTTGTCAATAATTGTAGTGATGCGTGTGGTGTCAGATTACAGCTCTCATCGCTCTCTTGCCTCATACCGACTTGTACTGACACCTCAAATTGCACAGCGCAACAATTGCAAAATTTGCGCTTAATGCTCAAAATGCGGCCGTATGCACAAACATGGGGCTCCACACACAGTGTGTGTTCTGCGTTTTGGGAGGGGCAGCTCTGGTTACTGTAACTTATATAAACATCTGACCAAATGTAAGACACGTTCATACAGAAATGCACTTCACTTACTTTTCTCCCTACCTGTATTTGCATTCTTTGTTTTGTACTTTGTGTGTTCACACACTAAGACAGTGTGCACTCCAGTTGAACCTTTACCATGGGATACAAGTTTCCCTGCAGGACAGTCACGCTCAGGTCCAGCACAATACTTTTAAAAGAAACACAAAAAAAATCAATGGTGTGTGTACGTGGCTGAGAAAGTGTGTATGTATCAGGTTTATATGTGTGTGTGTGTGTGTGTGTATGTGTGTGAGGCTTGGTAGGTTTTAACGTGACCTGCGTTTGTCAGGCTTTTTTCTTGTCATGTGATTCTGATGCCATCCTGTTCCCATGCTTTGCATCTGCTGTCCCCCTAACTCCAACACCCTGATCCCACACATGCAACACGCAGATTCAGATACAGATGGACACGCACACACACACATGCACACACACCATACAATCTTTGTCATAGCAGAAAATCGCGTCATACTGTCCCAGAACACAGCATCTGTGAGATTATTGACAAAGTAAAAATGTTTCAGGTAATGACGTTCTTTATTCTCGGACAAAAGTGTTAGAGAAAGCAGTTACAGAAAATGACGTTAATGGGCAACATTTAAGCCCAATCAACTGTTTCCTCAAGTTATTATCCAGAACATTTTAAACAATTATTTTTTCTATTGAGGGCTCACTTTTCTATAACACAATCAGTAATTCCCCCACAGGCTGTTTATGAACGCGTCTCCAGCTGTCTTTTGCGAATTACACCCATATATAAAGAATTTTCATTGTCTAATAAGTTTTCACTGCTACATGAGGACGTCACACTACCTGCTGGACTGGAACAAACTGTTTCCAGTGAATGCAATTCAAGCAGTATTACATTCCCTTCAGAAGTGACTTGCCAATGTAAACGCCATGTGTAAGAACAGAATTTGTAGCAGACACAGTGTGGTGGCTGTTTCCTTTGGCAGGGACAGGAATAAACTGCAGTGTACCATGTTTTACGTACAAAGCAAATGCGTACAAAGCAAATAATTTCTATTTGTGAATGATCTTCATCGTCTAGAAACAAACTTTCACAAGTGTCCGTTACATAATCAGAAAAAGAAATAAGCTTGTTCTTATTTTTTTCATCCTTACTGGTCCACATTGTTCAAAAACACATATTTACTCAATTTAGACATATTACACATGACAAGAGGAATTCTTTCCCTCCCAAGATTTAGCAGTAGTTCTCTATACACAAACCTTTGTTGAATATACATCAAGAAGAGAAATTGCTAAAACAGCAGGATGTCAAAACTTTAGTTTATTGATCATTACAATTCTAATACCGTACACATTCAATAATTTCCCTTCCATGAAATGAGCTGTCAGTCTCATGAGGTCTCGTGAAGCAGTCCAAGAAAAAAAAATGAGGACACAGTTTGAAGTGAATTAATACTGCAGCCTTCATTCTGGTCATGCATGTGTGTTTCATGCTGTAGCTGTGTGGCACACGATCCACAGATTAGCCAAGACTAAGGAGACAATAATAACGAAGCATCACGTAAATGCAAGTTAACCTCGATTGCTACAGTTAATAATCACCATGACAACTTGGCAAACCCCATCTGGTGATGAAGCCCATGTAATGTGGCAGAAATCTCCAGGAGATAATTGGATATTTTGTCAGACTGATTCTTGTGGTTTTATTTGAAATGAGTTGAAAATGCTTTGTGCCTTAAGTACAACTACACTTTCACAGGGTGGGTGGTTGGGTCCCCTCCTCTTTTAGTTCAAAATACAAGATATAAAACCAACCGCTTGGCTCCAGATTGTCAGGCCAGCTTCTTGGATAGAAGAAGCTGGCTTCTTGAACTTTCTGACTTGGAGTGTGCGTGTATGTCTGTGGATGTGTGGCAGGATTTATCACAGAGGCCGAGTATGATCTGACCCATTAGTACTGGGAACTAATAACACGACTGAGTACTCATGGCTTTAATAAAAAACTTGTGATTTTGTCTCTTGTAGTGAAACCATTGTTAGCTGATCTCTATCCTCGGGTCACTGACTCTAGAGCAGCCTGCCACTCTGTTGGAATGTGCCAGATTAATTAAATTTCACAGTTTCACAAAACTGTGTTATTAAATGTCAGCAGAGAGCATCCATTTCTTTTTAAGAGGCTCCATGCTCTCAGGAAGGAAACTTCTTACTCCTGTCCTTGTCTGATTATGTTTGAGAGCTGATTATTATAATCACAGGTTAAACACTAACCACTGTAGTCGTCTCCATGCATATAAGACATTTTTTCATGTCAATCTATAGTATCTGAGAATGAAACAACGGGCGAAACAAAGCAATCACAGTGACTGTCGAGACTGAAGGAATGTGGAGATTGACTGAGGTACCTGTCACTGCCAGTATAAGTACAGTTAACTTTCCTCACTGATGTATTGCAGCATGGATGTGGAATCTGTACACGTCAGTCTGTTTATTCTAAGGAAAGGAAAGAAAGAAATTTTCTCTCCCTTCAGCAAGCATTCATATAGCACGTCATTCTCTGGCTTCACTTGGTTAACCTTCCCCCCCTACGATGACAGAGAGATTTTTATAAACGCAGTCTAACTGCTGAAATGAAACAAATGGCATTTGTTATGCACAAAACCTCGCAAGCCAGTGTGAAGGAGGGGGACAAGCAGCGTTTTATGTAATTATACCATGTGGGACTTTCAGGGTGTTATTTTTCACAGAACTCATGCCACATCCAAAAGGATCTACGGTGATTCTGGTTATTGAGTGCACATAGGTTGGAAATGAGCTTGAAGGAGCTAGAGGAGAGGTCTGGGCATTTGTCCATATGGGCATTACTTCTGTTGGCGTGCTGCTGCCAGATACGTGCTGTGTGAAGGGAATAAGCATTGGTTTTCCTGAGGGGTGGACAGTACCTACCAGGAATACTTAATAAGAGTGACATGTGGTGGTTTTACAGTCAGTCTGTTACTGTATGGTCATATGGATGCAAACAGTATGTAAATGTTTGGATTTTAAAAGGATTCCATGTTTCTAGTTTTACAAGCAATAAGGTTTACAGTGTTTCACCTTGATATCCACGCACACTGAAGTCTGTTTGTATTCCTCAGGAAGAATCAGACTGAAGACCTACAAGGCCTTACTCAATTATCAACACTGCTCATCCTCTCTTGTTGTATATATAGAATTTCAAATGAGCAAATTTTATTTCCAAGCCACCCGTCCACCTTTCCATCACAAGAGTCTCTCTCACTGCATCAAAATGATTGAATTCCCCAGTTGATGTCAGATTGCACTGTTGAGTGGCTATGAGGACATGCAGAAGGAGGAACTCTGATTGAATGAGATTCTGGGGTGTACAAGGAATATAGGAAGCAGAAACACTCTGTGCACATACACATGCGTATACAGCTGTTTTAATGGTGCAGTCGTATAGACCAGTTCAAAGTATGGGAGAGCACAAGGGCAAATCTCTTGTGAGATACTGTAGCTCCAGTAGGCTTTGTCTGAAGGATGGCATGCTAATTACCTTTACCTTTACTCCCTCTTTGCTTTTTGTATTACATCTCGTGGCCGGAGGAAATCCTCTAAAAGTTTTAGTAAAAGTGCTGGAGATTTACAAGTAAGTGAATGGAAGTTACATTCAAGCCATTAGCCAGATGAGTTCACACGATGCTGATTACAGCATTTGTACATAAAATATTCTTATTAATTCTACATGAATAAGCAGCATGTCTGTATTTTCTTGCATGGCTGAGTGCAAATCAAATTAATTGAATCATGGCATCAAGAAAAAGAGAACCAACAAAAGTGACAGAATGAATTTCAACATTGTCTGTGTGTCATCATAATCACTTTCCTCACTGCTTTAAGTCAATGTTTTATATCCCAAGATGGAGAGCTGCAGGCTGTTTGCCTCTTACAGCATACTTAGCCATCCCTGTGGCATAATGTTATGCTGCTGGAAAATTGGCTGAATGTCACTGATCAAATCAGTATTCAGAGCCGGAGATGTAGCTTTAATTTAAAGCCCCACAAGCACAAGCTCATGGCTATAAGAGTGAGAATGGAGCTTCTAGAGACCGCTCTCTTGGCTTGGCTGTTGCACTTTAACTGCTCCCCTCATGACATTTGTTCATCCTTCCTGTGTTGGAAATAACTCTATCCCCTCAAGGATAACAATTTATATCCCCAAGTGTGAAGGCTATAGCTGGTAGCTAGACTGTCCTCAGGTGAGCTTGTGCTGTAGAGTGAGTTTCCATTCTAAATGGTTGAGTGTGAAAATGTTGGACAGGAAAAAAAAGTGAGACTCTCTTAATATCCCCGCTGAAAAAACCTGAATGACCTTTCTCTTACTTTCTGTCTATCTTTTATTCATACAAGTTCGACATGCCCATCACATTAAAACTATGAGAAGTGGATTTTATTTGTGGACAGTTTGCACCAACTGAGTTTACTGTAATGGATAGATGGAGGGATGAATGGATGGATTCTGTGTTTTTATGACAAAAATATTGAAAGTAAAACAATAATTGGGTTATATTTTGCAAAAGCCTAAAATGATTAGAAGTAAATAAAAATGAAAATTATTTTCATATGCAACTGGAAGGAAGTGCATGGGATGATACAAAGATTTAAGTTTATTTACAGTTTTTTTACAGTTAACTATTTTCAGATGAAGATCAAGGCTTTTATAGGATGTGCTGAAAGTCCCACTTGAAAAAATCAGCTTGACAAGAAACCTTTACCATTTCTCTCCCACTTGAATCAGACTTGGCACACTCATGTCCCTCCATTTAGTTTAACCATCCCTAACCCATTTAGCACTTTTTAATCAAAGATTTCAGCACTTGTTTGTCACATTTATTGCTTGTACATCATGGCTTTCTGTGTCTCAATTGAATTCAATAGTTTCTACTGATGTCCACACTTAGCAGTTGGCTCTGCAGCGTGAAGGCTGCCAGCTGAATCCTTAGAATACAGATGCATTCAGCTAACAAGTGCTTTTATGTGACCTTCTCAAGAGGAGACATGTGTGTGTGCTCATTGGGCAGTCTAACCTATAGAAACACAAGACACGCTCCAGCATATGTCCTCCTGGTGTTGAGTAATGATGAGGAATCACTTTGATGCTGTTTAAGAATTCTTTTCACAAAGTGACCAAAATCTTTCTGAATCTGGTTGTACTGCCAGCCCCTGGTCCTTTGATTCTTAGATGACATTCTTAATCAAATGAATTATCACAATATGTGACTTTTACTTAACGAGTTTTGTAATGCATAACTTTCTCTTTAACTTGAGACGTGTTGGATTTGTGGGCTTTGATGAGTTTGCTTCTTATCGCTGGTGAATTCCAGTGTCAGGCTCAGTGGAAGGTTTTTCATAATTAAAGAGATGAAGAGCACTTTCTGTTTTTCCTTGACTCAGTCCTATTTGATCTGTACCTCAGAAGCCACAGATACAACTGCTTCTCCCTCAGGGTTGTGGCAGTGGAGAACAGTTGTGAACAGTCCGTGCTCTACGACGGTCGGCTACATGGTATTTGCTGCTGCTAAAAACATGGTTCCGGTGTTTTCGTATTTCCAAATTGTCCAAACAAAATGACTAGTTGGACTAAGTTCAGCTTCCACAGGCAGAGCACGGAGTGAATGAGCTGCGCTGCGGTGGCGCACAGCTGTGGCGTCATCGAAGTCGAAGGTCAGTGAAAAGCTGTGTAAAAACCCTGGATGACAATAACAAGGCAACTCCAAACTGCTCCGTACTCTCAGGGAATAGTACTGACTGGTGATTCATTACAAAATATTGGTGAAATGGACGGTTTCACGGCAGATAATGTCTTATTTAGAGGCTGTATCAACGATGCCCCAACAACTCACATTATATGGATATACGTGGATCTCAAATGGATCTAAATATCGTTGGAATTACACCAATTGTATGGCTGAGTAAATTAACGTGTTTTATGCTAGAAATAAGGTCCAGGTTGCAAAAAAATGGAACTTCTCCATTAAGTAAAAATAGAGTTTGGTGATGTAATGAAGTTGTGTGGCATTGTGGGAGATGTTATGTTCAACACTATAGTTACACTTAATGACAAGAATTCCTTCAGCGTCAAATTGTTACTGACCCTAGTGCTCCACAGAGGTCTGCTCCTCTCCAGAACAAATGCTTCAAAACAGCTTTGAGCCGAGCTGCGGCTAACGATTGCTCACTTTCTTCCAATTCAACCTTCGTGGATTCAACCTCTGATCCAGATGATTTTTAGCACAAAGTAAGTGAAAGTAAAATAAAATTTAAAATAGTTACATGTTAAAAATGGCGTTTTCCCATGCTGCTTGGCAGACTCATGACATTTCAAAGTCTTTCTTGGATGTTACTATATGTAAGCCTTTGTTTTAAGAATGGGCTGTTTAATTGAGCAAATGGATGTTCACATCAAGGGCCAAACACACAGCAGTATATGCATATAGAAAAAACACAGATCTATCACATTCTTTACATATAATTGAAATAAATCTTTAGAAATCTGTAGCTTAGCTCTAACTTACCATTGAAAGATTTAATCACCACGTGGTAATATGGCAGTGCTGTCAGTAGGGGTGCGCTTGTCAGTCTGGCTCAATTTCAGGACAATTAAGTTGCCTAAGAGCAGGTGGAGCTTTTGAACTGTTCAATACAGCCCTAATTGTCTGTGGAGAGCACTCAATATCAATTCATTCTATTGTGGCACATGGGGAAGACTTGAGTGTAAACATGCATCTTAGCATTGCAGTGGTGAGGTTCTTGAGAGGAGGATGTTGGTCTGGTTGGTCTTTTTGTTCACCACTTTAGGTCCACACAAATTTTTATTACATTCACAGTCCACAGAGGATGATTCTGATTGACTCTGGTGATCTCCATCAGGTGGTGAACATTTGCAGTACTGAGTGAAATATTTAAACAACTGTGAGATTGTTTGCTGTGTTATTTGACAAATGTCCCCCTCAGGCTGACTACCACTTCTGTGTTTGAGAGACCACTGTATGGATTGCAAGCCTTATGCAACTTGCCAAGCTTCAACCAGTGACTCATTTGGCAGCAAATAAACCTAACCCTTCCCCTATGATAATGATAAGATAATATCGCTACAACACTGTTGGCTCACGTAGTATCATACTAGCCAAGTAGTGCAAATAAAAATGGATCAATTGCTGCTTCAAGGCACTTCAAGGCAAACAAAGAGGGCATGCAACAGTCACAGTAACAGCAGTCACAGTAACTTGAAGCACTATACGTCCAACTCATGTGCCCCAGTTGTGGGATTTGAGGTCTTTCACACACATTTGGTCAGTGGTAACATTGTCATAGAGCTGCTAGCATGACTGTAGACTCTCAGTCCTGTCATTTAATCGATCATCTCTTTACCGTATTCGCTATACGGTTTCATGCTGAGAATTCTTCCATATTTTACTACAACATGAAAAATAGATTTGAGGGAATCCCTGACTACATGTAGGTTTACCTCCATGTATTCAGTATCTGGAATGAAATGGATCAGTGGCAACGTAACAAATGCAGAATTTGATTCCCTCTTGAAAAATTCCAGTCAAATATGAAATGATCCAGCACTGTGGGATTTTCCCATGTTTATTAACAGAGGCCTTCAGGTAAATGAGAAATGGAGGACTGTTTAGGGTGATGCTAAAATGAAATGATGGTTGAAGTGCAGGATGAGAAAGATTAAGCGAGATGCAGTGAGAGATGGACAGATCGACTCAGCAATCAGCGAATGAGATCGATCAGGGTTGAAAGAGTGGGAAGAAGTGGGAGAAAGTGGATTGCTTCGAATGTTATCAGCGGCTAGATAGACTGAGGCAGAAGGGATAGAAGAGAGATGTCCGGAGGGAAGATGAATTGACAGAAGAGGAAAAATGGATCGAGGCATCTTCTCCTTAGTGGGAGATTTTGCACTGATGAGAGAATACAGACCATTAGAAAGGAGCTCTGACATTGGAAACATGCTCACAATGAGCAGAAAATCTTATCAAGTCCCTTTGGGTGCAATTTAGTCTCATCTGTATCTGGAAAGCTAGTGGGGTATGGAGAGGGAAACAAAAAGTGTAGTGCAGTGAAAACATGCACAATATTGTCTGTCCAGTAATGAAGGGTTTTGAAAGTAGGCCACCTGCGTTAGGATGGTCATCAAATTATTTCATGGCTGTCTTTATCGTGGTCATCAATCAAACTCTCTACACTACTTGTTTCTTTATTTAACCACAGGCTGTGATTCGATTAGTTTGACTCAGCCTACACTGGGCCTCCTCCGGCTGTTGGTGACAATGCAGGCTCAATAATTCATGTCCCTAAATTTTCATTTAAACCCTTCACTCCAGTGTTGTATTAGAAGCATTGCAAGAAATTAATATTAGATGTTCAGCTGGCGAGGACATATTAAACTCAATTTTTTTGTTTTTTTTGTTATAAAACTCTCTGCTCCTGTAATTGCAAAATATGTATGCCACATTTCAATCTTTCAATCCTTGGTGGTAGTTTCACTAGTGTTTGGAAAACAGCACATGTAACTCCTTAATATACAGATAGTGATAAAGAGGAGCTAAATAACTATCGACCATTCTCCAAGTTATCTCCTCTGGCCAAGATCATGGAATCACTAGTGAACATCCAAGTCTTGCCTTTTCTTTCAACTCATTCAGTCCTAAGCCCGCATCAGCAAATCACAGTACTATCTCAGCTGTCACCTTAGTTAAAAATGATATAATAACTGCACTAGACAAGAGAAAGCACTGCGCTGCTCTTTTTGTTGACCTGTCGAAAGCTTTGGACGCGGTTGAACATCAGCTGCTCCTGCAAAGATAAGGCAGTATTGGTCTTGATAGTGTGGCTCAAAACTCCTTCTGTGACTATTTGTCTGTGAGATGGCAGTGCGTAAAAATGGGTGCTGCCCAGTCTGAGTATCTACAGCTGACAGAAGGGGTGCCGCAGGGCTCAATTTTGGGCCCTGTCCTTTTTACTATCTATATTGATGATATAGTTTCTGCATTGAGAAATTGTCAAGCCCATCTGTACGCAGATGACTCAATAATTTATTGTATTGATAACTCTGTACAGCTGGCTATGGACAACCTTGAACACTCCTTCAGTGCTTTGCAGGAAGCTCTCATCAAGCTTAAACTTGTGCTCAATTCCAATAAAACGAAATTCATGCTATTCACTAGATGCAAAAACAAAGAATACAACCTTTTGCGTTTATCAACTCAAAATGGTTCTATTATTCAGACAGTCACTGAGTTTAAGTATCTAGAAATCTACTTTCAAATACCACACAGACAATCTCACCAGTATATTGAGACAAAAAAATGCCTCCTTTTTAAAAATTAATCTATTTTTCCCATGTTCTGCAGAAAGAGGATTGTTGAAGCAGTCTTTATGCCAGTCTTGGACTATGGTGATATTATTTATAGGAATATTACCCCTTTAACCCTTTCACCTCTAGATGTGGTCTAAAAATCAACACCCCTCTATCCTATAGACATTACAAAAACATAATCTCAAACCCCCCTACCACAGTCTGTAATTGTTTTAAAATGTGACTTTTTGCAATTGTGTTTTGACCTAATTATACATATGCTTTGTGCTTTTTTGTACTGTTTGTGATCTCGACAACATTGCAAACGGGGGAAAACCTCAATGTCCATTTTGAGAATAAATTGTTGAAAAAATGCTGCAGTTGTTTCAGAAACAGGAGGAACTCAAGAATTTAAACAGTAAGACATCATGCATTCAGCTTGGTATGTGCAACATATTTAGGCCAAGTGTTTCTAATAGGTTAATAATGTATAGTATGATTCAAGGTTCATTCCTCACATGTAACCTTCAAGCTCAGCAGGGTAATTGCTAATTGTAGGATTGATTATGCTGCAACATGCATGAACGTGATTGCTCTCAAGCCTTATAAGAACTTAGCACCCCATGGTGTCTTGAAGAGGAATTCTTAATAATGAAAACACTTAATGATGCTCCCAACAGACATCTGATTAAGCTTCAAATTTGAAACCTGAGTTTTAAATAATAATGACTTTAAATGGGAAAGTAATTGATGTTGCACTTGAAGAACTATTAGCAAGAATTCTAAATGTGTATGTTTCAATTAATCACAGTTACAGAAATAGCCATTGTGTTTCTGGCTCTAGTGCACATTGTATGATTTGTAGTACTACACGGTTATAGACCTGTAAGGGATCCTGTGCGTTGCTGTACATGCCGCCTTCCATGTTATTAACACCTGGTGATACCCCTGCATGCACCTTTAAATCCAATTTCCTAAGTGAAAGAGAGGTTAACTCACAGTTCACTCTGGAAGTTTGTCTGAGATAGAATCAGCAACATGATCTGAGTACCAGAATCAAGCCATAAAGCCCTAATAATAACTACATTTATTTCCAGCAGCAGGTTTTTACGTTGTCCTGTACTACATTCTGATGCTAAAATATGCAGATGAATGCTAGCTTTATTCACTAGTTCATATGGTTGCAAGAATACTTATGGGACAGACAGCTTAGTGTTTGGCCCTGATTGAGATAACAGAGCAGTAACTGGGTGCTGGCATGAATTTTAGACAGGTGTTTTAATGGCCTCGAGACAGTTGAATTCAGCCTTAATGAGTGAAACTGCAGGTTTTTGAATTGACCTGGGGTTTGGCTGCTAGAAATGCAAATCAGAAAGAAGAATCATAAAAGGAGAAAGATCAGAAGCACACAGCTGATCGAGGATCAGAAGAAAGACGACAAGGAAAAGCTACTGGTTATACACTCACAGATAAGCAGAGTGATGAGACAAAAGTGCATTATATTTTCCACTGTCCTGGGCAAATTTAATGAATTTTACTGTCTGACATTGCAGTGTTCAGACTGTCATCAGCATCTTTATCCATCCCTGCAACGTTGTTGTTTCAATAGCTGCCAGTAAGTGATATGTTCAGAGAAAGTTAGGCTCCTTGTCTTGCTATGCCCTCTGGTACTCAGATGAGCCAAGCTGATATCAGTGTTCCAGTCAGATAAAATGCTCCAATGTTGCTATAACATCTCTTGCTATTGAAGTTCAACATATTTCAAACTGTGCTCCCTCACTGATTTTGGAACTGCCAAAATGAAATTGCTCATTGCTGTTTTGAACCCTAGATACTACAATGTCAAAGTCTATTTCAGCTATATTCTTATTAACCTTCTAGCCTTTCCTTCGATTGTCAGAGTAACATGTTTTGCTTTTTCTCCATTTGTCTTAGAGTCTGATTAGCAGTTCACAGATTAGATCTGAAAGCATGCCCTTGATTTTTAGACTATGCAATAATTTCTGATATTTGCCACTGCACAAACCCTTTCAGAATTCATATCCGAAATATATTGGATGTAGTTTAAACAGCAGTGCCCCTATTCAATATATGGCAGTGGTGCACCGTATAAGACAATAAATGGACTAGACTAAAACATACTTTTTCATTACAGTAGCAATAGCTTCTGTAATGAAAAAATCTCTCTTCAGTTCAGGGCCTGTCTGTATTTATGATTGTGATATATGAATGAATATCATAAATGATCTGAGAACAGTGGAAGCTGAGTCAAGGACACCTTCACACTGCCTGCTAAAAATCTCAGGATTATCCTCAATGGGCACAGATGTCCAAAACAACCAGCTTCAGCCTTGCTCAGTGAGACATGGTCACATCCACAGCGATGACACAAACTATGAATACAGTGGCTGGTAGTCAGATCTGCCCTCCAGAGAGAATATTCTGTTATGGTCACAACTGAGCAGTAGCTTAACCTATAGTGAATACATACAGTCAATATGAGATCTTCCATGAGACAGAATGCTGTACTGAGATCAGAGTTAATCACTTTCACTTCACTATAGTTCTTAATGATGTGTATTTTTAGCTTTAATTGGTCATGCACGGCTTGCCATGACATCACACTGCTGTTATATAGTATTGAAAAAAACCTAATGCCTGAAATACTGCCCTGCAAATCATCATTTTCCTCAATTTGGGCTTTTTGTGATAAGTTACATTTACAGGTTTGAGAGCTTTTTTCATATCACAGTGAAATCTAAACTGTGGTTTGAGAGCATAAATCAGTCATTTAACATCAATTATCTTTCATTAATAGTGTTTTCTTTAAAATATATATAGTTTCTTAAGTTAACAATTCCTGTGGAAATGGAACTGATGGAACAGGGATATGAGAACGTCTTATTGTTCCTTTGTTGTTCTGTTCAAGTGTGTCTGACTGGACTGTGGAATGGATTTGCTGGGCTTTTGACATCAAAGAAATAGATGAATAAATCATGTGTTTTGTATTCTCACTTGTCAAGAGTTAGTTAGGAAGGTCAATATGACCCTTTGTCTCATATGAATCTACAGGTGGCAGTCAGGTAACTTGAGTTGATTTAGTCAAAGACTGGAAACCTGGCAACAAAACTAGTCTGTTTGTATAGGTAACAAAGTGAACTTACCAGCACCTCTAAGACCTAACAGTTTGAATGTTTTGTCTTATCTGTGTCCATCTTAATTATAATAAAGAAATGTATATATATAGTAGGTTATATTTGTCATATCCCTCAATGTTACAAAGCCACATTGGAACTATTTGTACCTTGGAGACCTGGCAGCTGTAACAGCAGTGTGTCAAACTGCTAATCTCATGTCCTGAATTGCTGTAAAAACATTAATGTGTAGACAGCTCCCCACCTTGTCTTAATTGGCACATTTGATGTTCTGTAGGTTGCAGAATTACACAATATAATGAGAGATGGGGCAGGTGTGGAGGAAAAAAATAGTCCTTCCAACAGTCTTTTTTGTGATTATGGGTTATGCTGCCGGTGTGGCTATGTATGAGGTCAAAGTGAGAAAGTAACTGAAGTTCCTAATAAGCTTCCAAGTGAACAAAAGGGTATATTGGAACAAGTTGGTTGGAACCAGTTGCTGCAGTTGATCAACCATACTGCTTGGATAAAACTACCTGCTATAATTTGAAACCCAGTGAAGGGGGACAAAGAAATGAAACTGCCATTATAATTATTAATCAATTTGCCTCTTCTAGTATAAGTAGCATAATCATACCTATAAAACCAGTGTGCTTTGAAACATGTGTTAAGATTGGGATCACTTCAAAGCCCACAGTAATTGGTTCAACTGACATTTTACTTCCTCCCTGGTAGAAGTCTTGCCAATTAGAAAAATCTCATGACATGCTGATTGTCCTGTCCATTCATTTTACACACGTCAGTACATGGACTAAACTGATATGCACTTACAATATACTTAATTTCCTGCCAGTCTCACTACAGAAAGCTGATTTAACCAGTCAGTGTAATTAATACCACCCGACATACAATTTGGAGGTATCTATCAGCTTTACTGTAAACCCCCTGCAAACTGCTGAGATGTTGAGGGCTTGTGCAGAGAAGAGGTTCAGCCAATATGATCAATAGTGAGCTGAAGGTGCAGGTCTGATGAGTTGCCCATATCATCCGCCTCTGGATTCTTAGCTGGGCTCTAGTTAAGCTACCCTCTGGTTTTTCTTTGATCTCTTTGACCTACCATTGTTGCCAGTGGAGAGATAAAAATCCAAATAAATACCAGGAGATAAAGCTTATATTCCACATATTGTGTTTTTTGAAACTGCATGTCTGCTTCTTCCTGTATAACTCTTGGTAGAGCCTTGTTTGAAAACTCTATCTGACTCACTGACTTATGTGAACTGTTAAAATGTGGATTGTTTTGACTGCAAACATGAAGGTGGTTCACATTGGGCTATATAGCTAAAAAAGCCTATAGGACGGTTTTGGAAAATAAGGAAAGGATCATTTTTCTTCTTGCAATCATGGTGGGGATTTGATTGCTACCAGGCTTTCAATCATCATGAGCAACATAGTCGTAAAACTGCAGTTTACTAAATCACAAGTTTCAGCTCTGAGTCTCATTTTGAGCCATATGAAACAAGTTGCACTCTCTCTCTCTCTCTCTCTCTGCAATTTACAATGCTTGATGTCAGCAGTACATTGCTGACATCAAGAAGTGACTGCTGCCTGACAATAAGCTTTCATTACTTTTGATTGGCAGGGCTGAGCGCAGACTTGTGTTCTGCAATTTCAGTGCTGACAGTGTGTTAGAAAGCAGCAGAGAGGATTTATGAGAACACAAACAGAATAAAAATTGACATACGGCAACTTTTTTCGTGATAAACAACTGAAGGTGCAAATAAGCTGTGCATATATGTAGAGTGGAAACGCAGTGTGTGCAGTGATACAGAACTCACCCCTCCCTGCTCCGTTTTCATGTGGACTGTGACAGCTGATACAAACAGACGAGCCTTTGAAGAGAAAGTTGCTTTCGGGGCATTTTACCTATGAAGATGCTGAATACACTGGACATCCACACAAAGACATAACCTATATGAACACTGGCATACAAACTTCAAGGATGGCCTTGTGCTCCAAGGCAGTGAAAATGACTGTTTGTTAGAAATGGAAAACTAATTATGATGCTGATTTAAACCAGTAATGTTTAAGCTCCATTATTATCTTGAGATCCCTGACCAAAGATCAAATCAATTTTACTAGAACACATTTGCTCCTTAGTAGTAAAAGCACTGTGTGTGTGTGTGTGTGGTGTCAAGGGGAAGCATGTCTCGGTTAAGTGATGATATGGTGAGTCTG
The DNA here is from genome assembly GCA_900303245.1 of Selene dorsalis. Classification (NCBI taxonomy): domain Eukaryota; kingdom Metazoa; phylum Chordata; class Actinopteri; order Carangiformes; family Carangidae; genus Selene; species Selene dorsalis. The sequence goes on from OMNW01035833.1 coordinate 19,734, forward strand.
GGCTAAAATAACAATTACTTGATAACTGATAACATCTTTCACTGCAGGCATATTGCAAAACAAGCAACGCCTGTCCAACCCTGCAAAGTGTAAACACGCTTCCTCCCTTAATACAACTGAAAGAAGAAGAAAAATAAATACATTTCAAGTTTTTTATCGCAAGTTTGTGATTGTATAATGCCAGAATGATTTTTTTTCTTGTAAATTTTCAGCTTTAAACTTGACAATTCTCTGTGTAAAATCCTCTTTTCGTTGCCAGTAGGAAAAAACATAAAAGCTATTTTTCAGTAGCTGTATTCAGAGACAACAACAGCACCAAAAGAGACTATCAGTGCCATTACTGTCATCAGAGCAGCATTCTACTGTGACATAAAAAAAGAAAAACAGGTTTTGTGTAAATATTTGGCAAAAAAAGAGGCAAAAGTCATGGTTATGATGGACTTGCACAAACTGCAATAAATTTTTGAAAGCTGGAAAACATGTAGTGAGAACATAATAGGACCTTTTTGAAAGGTGGTGCAATTACACACATCAGTCAGAAGCTTAGAGGCAGTTGCTTCCTGTGACTTTCAGCAGTAGCCTAAATTAACTTGTCACCTAAAGCACCAGTGCTAGACTTGGTATGATTGCAGTTGCCACAAAGGACCAATACAATATGACAAAATTTTATATTGGTAACTCAATTTGAACGCCTATGCACTGACAACCTATTTTATAACATAATAATCACAAACATATAATAAAATACAAATACCTACACACTGACAAGTCACAAAAACAGTGAAAAAAATATCAAGCAACTCCCTTGTTCGGCAGGGTAAAAATACCACTTTGTAACATAGAGCGTGGTGGCCTTCAATAGCTGTTTCTGGTTAAACAAAAAAAAGAAAAAGATTTTACTTTAAAACAAAAAGGTCTTTCTCTGTAGGAATTTGATGATTTCATATCATAAACTACACCAGCCTCTTATTCCTCCTGCAAAACCTCCTGATTTACCTCCTTCTCCCTACTTGTGTCCCTCTCAGGTAATGTTGGCAGCTTCCTATTGGTCGTTACTTGCACCAGCGATCGACATGGCAGAGGATTCTGGGAAGTACGGCTCATTTGCTTTCGTGCCTGTGGCTGTGGGATTCACACTTGGAGCTGCCTTTGTTTATTTTGCTGACCTGGCCATGCCCCTACTGGTAAGAACCTCATACATACACTCTACGTTGTACCGAAGTTTGTAGGAATAGTTTTTGTGGTGGTATGTCTGAGGTCAACACTGAATTTTGAAGCGCTAAACATTGTATATTAAAGGCCTCGATAGGTCGATTTTTCTAGGATTCCTCATCATACAACAGCAGTTATGTGCAGATAAGGCTGTTTGGAGAAAAGATGACATTATTGTTGAACTGGGCAGAAATGACAGAGAACTAGAAATAGATGCAGAAAATAAGATTGACAGCCATTTTACTTTCAAAGCATGCAGTCAATATGAATAAAAGCAGCCAGGATTGTTCACTGCTAAGGCAAACCTCCATATGATTCCCTGCAGGGTTATACTAAGGTGATGGTAATAATAAGAAGAAATGTGTGCTGTTTAAATCTACAGTGCAACAGAAGAAAATTGACAAAATTAAACAGAATTGGTTTTTACTCTGCCACAGTCGTATTGAAGGCACAGACTCTTCCTCTGTCTTCCCCTGAGAAGTTTGTAGTTGGACACTACCTGATTGTCTTTTGTTCACTTAGATAATGACATAATTGCTGCTGAGAGCAACTAGTGGCTGATGAATACCAAACGAGAGAGAGGAAATTAGTCTGGGCCACATGTTAATGAAATTTGTCGTGGCAGATTAAACAGTGAGGAGTTGCCTGCTGTTTTTGAATCTTGATTCCATATGGCTTTTGGTCTTGACATGTTTATTTTTTTGCTGTTTCTCTCTGGCTCTTGTGCATGAAGCTTGAAACAAATCTGAGTGGTGCTCATTCTGCAGAATGAGGGCAGGCAGAATCCTGAGAGCAACGGCGGGCTGTCAATAACATGTAGGAGGAAGTAGGAGGAATTGAACAACATTCAGACCAGTAACACTGAGCCAGTCATCTTGTTGGGCCCTTTCTTTTACTTTCACAATAAAAGCTGGGACAATGGAGATTTCCACCAGTTTTAGACAAAGCAGTCTTTGGTTCTGTTGTGTCTAAAAAAAAAAAGTGAGTGAATGACTGAATGAGTGATGAGGTTACACCAGTGGCCTGGCATGATATTGGACTTTTCCCACTGGCTGTTGCTGATCCAACTGCACATTGGATTGAAAAGAAACAAAATATGGCTTAAACAAAGAACAGTAATGCAATAATAATGTGATGTTAAAATTATTTTTAGGCTCTGGGCGTATTCAAAATGATAACATTTTATCAGAGCCACACAATACATGAATGTAGGTGGTTAAATTAGTTAAATTAACCCATACATGGTCCAGTCATGGTCCAGTCATACCAAGTTTATACAGTCTCATTTAAAAAAGCTTTCTGCATGCACTTAACAATGCAGGCTCAATGTGCTGCTAGATAATAGGTTTGCCAAATAATTTTCAGTGCAACGGCCAATTAGACTTGGTCACTTAGTCACATGACATTTAGCTGACCAAATGTTGCAATATGATCAGTCAGCCAAGGATATTTGGCATAATAGGCTATGCTGTTGACCTCAGACATGTAAGGACCACAGAAATCCAAACTCAGATGGATAAACTGAGCCTGAGAGTATCTTTGTTTTTTTAAAGTATATTTTTTGGGCATGTTTTTGCCTTTATTTGATAGTATAGTAGAGAGAGGCGGGAAATGGGGAGGCAGAGAGAGGGGGAATGACATGCAGTAAAGGAACAGGAGTGATCATAAAATGCATGAATGGCACCACCACCTTTATCACTCCTTTATCAGGAATATGTGATGGTAGTTACCAGTGAGAGTGCTCTACCTGAGGCAAGTCATGAAAGCACTAGCTGCTAACACTTATATAGTACACTAGTTTAAGTATGACTAAACTAACTGTACTAAGTGTTTTTCAGTTGTTTTACAGAGGTGTCAGATTATCAAAAGTTGGAAAGACCTTAGGCCAATAACCAAGATTTTAGAAATATGAAATTGTGTGAAAAAATATCAACCCACCATTTGCAGTTTGGTATAATAATAATAATTTGAACCTTCTTCTTTGGACTGTGTCTGGACTGGCCTCCAAAAGTGATACACAATTATAACCATGACTCTGTTCAGTCATTGTTATTCTAATTCCATTCTCTGTGGAGCCCTGTTTGGAAACTAATGCATTTTGATGAATCACCCTGTAGGAGGTGAATGAGAAAAGTGATGGGTTGATTTATGTCAGCATTTAAACCTTGTGCAAACCTCGCATTCCAAAAGCTGAAACAGTTTAAGATTCAGTAACTCTCTTTTGAGTAGGAGTTGTGTCGTGTAAAAAAGTTGTACTTATTGATATCAGTGTGCGATGATGCAATCAAAACATTTCTGAGCCCTTCTCCTGACCTGAGTTTATCAGAACAGGGACAGGAAGGGATGAGACTGAGATGATGCGTCCGCTGCAGTTGGAGCAGCAGAGAACAGCTGTTGCCTAAAGCTCCTGCAGTCGTACCAGGACAGCCACAATGACACGAATTACATATGAAGGAGCGGCTGACAGATCACCGTCATGCACACTCATGCAAGATGACACACACTCATATCGCAACACACATACACACACACACCAAGTGCTAGGATTTTAGTCAACCACAGCTACGAAAGTCTAATATGAGGGTTGCTACTTGGTGCTGAACATTGTGTTGATTGGGGTGTGGTGATCTCTCCACTCTGATTCACAATATGATATTTCAGTATTTTCATTATTTCCTTAAATATGCTGGCAGTTGCTTGTATTAGTCACAGTTGTCTGTTACACTTACATAGAGCTTCTGTTACCACCTCTTGGTGTTGTGTTTGTAGCCCACTTTCTTCTAACCAAGCTTGCTCAGACGGTACAATATTTGTCACTAAAAATATAATGATGAAAAATTATCATCACACCAAAAAGAGAGGCAGCTTGTCTCCTCTTAGGCAAGCTGCAATGAGAGTCTGCTCAGCCTAACTTGTTGCCATTAAGAATTACCATGATCCTTTACTGCCTCTCTTCTTACACTTTCACTATGTACAGAAAAGCAAGAGGTCAGTTAAATGCACAGTACATAACTTCTGCCCAGGGAGGGTCTCTCAGTCAAAGCAATGACGAAGGATCTTGCACATACAGCTTAATTTGCACTGGTGGTTCTGATATAAGACCTAGTTTCTTGGCCTACATATCTGTAAGTTGTGGGCTGTATGAGTGGTACTCAACAACATATGTACATTAAACCTGCTAGAAATAACTCACCAAGTTATGAATCCACAATACTTTGATCCAACATATCTCAGAGTACTGTACCTTACCTTGCCATGATGAGGTGCTCTATTTGGCACTGGAGGAACAACCCCAACATTCAGCTGTGTAAGTACAGATCTAGTGTTTGGAATATACTTTATCATTTCATTGGTAGTTATCTCTGTGCTCTTTGACCCGCTTGTTGATATGAATTACAAATCTCCAGTATCATTCATGTTGTGTCATCCCCAATGCTCCTTCTGTTTTTCATTACATTTTCTTACAGGGAACCCCATGGCATGCACCCCCCCACACACACCATCATTTCACCTTCCAGCTTCATCCCTTTATCCTCAGGTTCCTCTTGATTTTCACCCCTTCACTGTCTTCCGTTTTCTTCATCTGGCCTTTCCTTGCTCGGTGCCATAGTGACAGCAGTGGAAACACTGGGCTAGCTTGCATGAAATCAACTGTGAACATAGGGGGGTCTTACGCACATACACACACACACACACACACACTAGGGGGCCATCCGTGTTTGGACAGCTGCTGGTGCCACTTTTACTGGCTCCTCAACAAACACAGAAACTGAATGAGAAGAATGATGGAGGAAGGGCGAGATGGACAGAGAGGGGAAAACTGTGGGTTGACAGGGAGAGAAAGATAGCAGTGATAAGGTAACGGATGGAAACGGAGGAGGATGAAAGAAAGAGAGAACGAAAGAAAGAAAGAGTGAGAGAGAGAGAAGTTGGCAGAGAGCAGGGTGGAGAAAGGAGAGCCCTCGAACTTGGTGATGAAAAGCAGATAAGCAGGACTCTGTATAATGGTTTCAATAAGACATTTTATAAGCACTCCTGCTCCCCTTGGTCTTCACACAGATCTGTCGTACGCCCCTCATGCTAAAGGAATCTAAAGGAAATTGAGTTCCAAAACCAAAGTGTGAGCTGGAGAATCGAAAGTTCCACACCTGGTAAAGTAATTGTTGAATAGTGTTGGATCAGTTCACCGCAATATATCTGCTTTTTTGGATTTATGGACATTTTGCTCTCAAAATGTTCTTGACACACAGGTTCGTAGACAGCGAGGGCCACCACGTGGGTTATATTTGTTTCATATGTGCGATGCTGTCAAGCAGTGGAAGGAGTAAATCAGAGCGTCACGTCATTAATCATTATATGCTCAACCAGTCAACACTGTTAATCTCAACAGCCATGCCTGTCACAGTAGCTATAACTTTAAAATGGTTTATCAAGTGGAGAGGAATTTGTACACCTGCTTCTTCAATAATTTCTGAGTTGAGTAAGTAGAAAAAAAACCACACTGCAAATGTGTCTCCATGTTCTCATGCATAGTGATGATGTCCCATAGTATTATGAAGCAAAGTTTTCATCAAAATAAGAGCAGCTTCCGCTGCACTGATCTCCTTCCTTGTCTGTTGTTCAATATGTTACATGGCAAGATGATCCATAAAGAAAGCACCAACAGTGTTCTATGCACACTGGTTTTATGTTATCAATATTGTAAGGTTTTTACTGCTCCAATACTTACATATCGGCTAATAAAAGTGAACAGCAAAAAATATTAACAAGCTAGACAAGGATGTTTTTACATTTGTGTTTTTTATGTTTTGTCACCAGCAAAGATATTTTGCTGTAGTCCATCCCTTCTTCCGTCTGTCCCATTCTTGTGAATATCAATAATATAATGTCTCAATGATGCCTGAAGGGAATTTGCCTGCAGTTCTGTAACCTTCTCTCATCCCACTGGGAGTTGAGTGAAGAATGACAAGTGGATACGGATATTGGGTTAGAAAAATAATATTGTAATATTTATATCCTAGTGTATTGTGCAGCCTCCTAGTCTGCTGCACCATCTTTGTTCGGTACGAAACCAGTGCAAAGCCGGAGTGAGGCATGTTCTGTCAAACTCAAATTCTCAAACTCTTTCATCTCCCTCTGAGCGTGTAATGATCTTGGATCATATACCATGAATAAAATTGTCCTACTTGTATGCCTTATAACAACAGTAATGCCCTTGTTGTGTTCTCTGCTGATGTTTGGTGTGTATGTTTTGTTGTTAAAGTAGTCCAAAAAGAAATGTGAATTACAAAAAAAAAAAAAAAAAATCCAACTCTCTCATTAAGACAATGGATAATAACGGGGCAAGCTGCTGCATGGCGGAGTAGGTTTTGGAAGCAAGAGTATTGTGTCTAAGCAGAATAGATGAAGTGAAAGAGACAGTAGCGAGAGCAAGGAGGGAAATGACAAAAAAAACAGAGAAATAAAGAATCAGTGACTCACTTATTCTTTTCAAACTCTCAATTCTCACATGAGCATACAGTGTTTGTGATATTTCCAGAGCGTCTGATGTATCTGCGCTCACTTTAATGGAATGCAGTGCTACTTTTTCACCTCATTATCTTCCTAGTCCCACCATACCATCCATTACCATCACAACAAATAGTGACTGGGGCCAAAGGAAGCGTTGGCAGCCTGGGATGGGAGTGTTGCATCATGGTATATACAGTATATCACCCGATCTGGGTTTCCTGTCCACAGTATATGGGGGCAGTTAGCCAAATGGACAGCGCTAACCAGAGCACAGCAAACACATGACATCTTCACTGTTTGCTGTGTCTGGGGTATAGCTGTCTTACTGCAGTGACTGACTGGGATGTTTAGTCATGGTTACCCAGGATGCACACCACAAAACTGTATCTGGGACACTGTAAAATACAAGGTTGTTTTGAGCAGCTTTTCTCAGTCAATGTGACTGATGAGATGAGCATGACATGATAATGAGAGAACACAAAATTTATGCAGCAAGACAATATTTTTCCTTGAGTCTATTTTCTCTGGCCTTAACAATTGCTCTTTTGCCTTCACTACAATCTTACCTTTTTCTTAAAAAGAAAAAAATTCTAAACAATGGTTCATATCATAACTCTGCATTTTGCAAACGTATCCAGTCTCAGAATGAAACAAATGGAAGTCCAGGGCCTCATGTCAGGATCCTTGCTTTTCTCCAACCACTCAGATGCATCTGTCAGGGAGACTCCTGAATTATGACCAAAGTCCTCTCTGAGTTAAATGGAGTTGGAGCCTGACCTTTTGGTGATGATGCCCCACAGGTCAAAGTTCAACTCAGAGAGAGAATTCTAAGTAGATCTTGTATTTGTGGCAGCTTCCTACCCTGTTCATAACAAGTGAGAGACACAGAGAGAGAGAGGTGTGTATGTGTGTTGTTGCCAGGGGTAGAAATAAAAAGTCGTGTTTAAGCTACTTAGAAAATCAGTAATCACAGTCCTACTTTAGAAATGATTCACTTCAGTATTTTACATGTCTTCATTTAAAGCTGGAAGCATTAATAAGTAAAAATAAAAATCATGCACTGATAGGAGACCAATCAGTAGTTGCAGCAAACAGAAAGATGCTGATTGGACGAACCGCAACAGGTGCATGCAGGGTCAGGCTTAACACTGAATGCTAATGCTGACTGAAAGTGGAGCCTTCAGCTTCTATTTTCACTTCCACCGTCAGTGTGTGCACCACCTTTCTGCTGTTTTTGACCACCCCCTGTTGTGACTGCTCAGTCAAATCAGGGTTTGAAAACACTGAGGAACAACAGTGACTGTGTCTGGACAGGTTAAATTCTACATTGCAATAATAATTATTAACAAACGCCTGTTTACACTAAGCAGTACAGCTCAACAGGGCCTCACACTGGATCCTCCAAAATGACCATATAGTTGAATCAACCCCTTACTACAATTTCATAAAAACTGAGCATTAGAAAAGGAATATTTGTTGCAGGACTGTGTGTGTGATGGGTTTAGCTAAAATTCACCTACTTCAACTGAGTTTATACTTGTAATTATCAGTTGTATGGCTGGATGTTTTTTGGTTGTTGGTTGCTTTTGGTGTAGGTCTTGAATTGAGTGTCTGTAGTTTTTGCAGTGGATGTTATAAGCATATGAACTGAAATACTAATACATATATGCCTGGATGGATCAAGTAATCATTATTGTCACTGGCTAAAAAAATCTAAGAACATGCCCTCCACTTATGCTATTTAGAAAAAGTAACATAGTAAATCATATACTCAGAATCGTTGTAATTGATTTGTACTTTTATATTACATTTCTACACTCCTCTATTTGAGTTAACTTCTTTAAACAGTACCATTTTCCACCTCTTTCCACCTCTGGTTGTTGCCACTGTGCAGATATTATAATGTGAAGTGTATGACAGGTCTTGTGGCATGAGCATGACTGATTCTACTGATCATCTATAGCTTCTCTCCTCAGTGTGACACGCTGTTTTGCATAATTGGTTTGAAACATTAGTTGAAGGCTGCTGGAACCACACACACACAAATATTGTATACACACACACAAACTTGCAAGGCTTATCTGTCTGGAAGACATATTCCCTGCACAAACACAACAGCCACCTGGGAAGCCATCTTGAAAGAACGCACAAAACTCCTTTGTCTGTTTGTGTTGTTCGCTCTCAAAAACAAATTGAAGAAGAGCGCTTATTAGACACGGCCTTGTTACCTTTGCTTGTCGCTTCCCTCCCACGACTGCTGCCAAACAGGTTCCCTCTGTCTCAGAGTCACTGCACACTATTACACCTCCACATAAAAGGGCCTAGCTGACTTTCTTACATTATTTTGCATAAATATAATGATGTAATGGAAATCAGCCTTCTGCTTGTTCACTGTGCACTATTGTGTCACTGAATAATGAATGAAACGTTGCTGTTGGGAGATTTAAAATTCCAGGCCGTCTGTTTTCTGACCCTTCTGTCTGTGATTGAAACTCTCCAACCTGCAAGTAATTCACTGAGCTTTAAAAGTGATTGGCTGACGCAGGCTATAGAGGGACTGAGTCTTCATAGAAAATTATTTTCTTTCTTTTCATTTCATTACCTGCATGATTAGTAATGGCACCTAACAATGTCTCATAAAAGAAAAAACTCCTTGATCTTGCCCTGTTTTTTTCTGTACACCAAAATAGATAAAAAAATATTCTTTGTTAAGTAAGGATGGAAACTCTAACTCTGAAATACCAAAGACAGGGTACCAGCATCTTGGTTATACTTATTGGCTCCTCAACCTGATGGTCCACGGTTCACCTCACTTGGATGATGATGATTTTCTCCCTGAACTTTTTGGTTTGTGTGTAGTTTGTGTCCATACTACCAGTGTTTCTAGTGAGGTGCTGCTGCTGCCAACCCTGTCCTCCCTCCCTCTCCCTCCCTCCATTTCCCTCCTTCCCGTGGTTAATGGCGAGGGCCAGGGCATGTGATAGAGACGTGATATAGATGCAGCCAACACTGGGCCTCTGGCAGGAGCCACAGCAGCCCTCTTAAAATCTTCCATCTGTCAAGTAGATATTATCCCAGTTAGATTTCAGAAGTATTTCACACTGTTGGCTCATGAACTCTTGCTTTAATCAACTGCTCACTATCCACTGGCTCCTTTCAATCTGCCTTTGAAACACGCAGTAGTTTGACCTCTCCTGAATTAAGCCTCACCTCCTTGTTTTTCAAAGGACTAGACTATTTGTAAGTTGGGAAATGTTGTCTCTTGCCAGTAGCAGGTGATGGTGATTGTTGCTTGACAGAAGTTACAGCTATTGTTTGTTTATGAGACAAGAAGTTGTAATACACCCTCAGCAGCCCAACTCATCCAGGACAGACTGGAGGCAAAGTGATGAGATGGGCCAGTGCTAGAAGAAAAGATGCAGTTGAAACATCAAATCATTTTAAAGTTTGATGCTGAAGCTGAAAAGTTTCTTTTAGACTGGGATGAGAACAGGCTAAGACACCCAGACTTTAATCCCATATGATTCCAGCTCCAATGACATTAGGTCCTGGTAAAGGCCCGTGTCTTCTCTGCTTCCCCACTTTGTAACAGGC
>OMNW01035833.1:34358-48847 GCA_900303245.1 Selene dorsalis
TCCACAGAAAGTGAACGGTATACACCAGCTACAGGTTTGAAGTTTAATTGCTAGCCCCTCCTGTTCTCAAGAGTCTCCTGGAGCCAGACACAAACTGTTCTTGATGGTTAAAAATGGTCAAAAGATTTAAATCGAGGATGTAAGGATGAGACAGAAAAGTTATAGAACAACCTATCGTATGCATCCACATATATCAACCAGGCTTCACCCATCACCCATCACCAACCATGTTTGTCAAAAAACATTGTTGAATTTTGCCAGAGAGTCTCTCTTCACACCAGGAGAATGTTTTATGAAGTCAGGTCGACTTGTTTGGGTGGAGGATGCAGCACTACTGCTTCCAGCTCTTCACTCATCATTAACATTGTGTGTTTGGCTTATAGACTGTTCAAGCGATTAAAACAGCAATTCAAAAAACAAGTCAACAGATTTATGAACAGAGCGTGACCCAAGACCACACTATTGATGTGATTTTTTTCATGTTACGTTGTCAGTTTTCGAGTGAGTTTACACTTACAAAGAAATAAAAAGATATTTCAGAAACTTAATCTTTCACTGGCTTCAGTCACATCTCTTTGCAGACAAAGCCGAGCTTCACATACTGTGTGAGCCTGAATGATCTCCTATTATTTGTGAGATCTTTGAATGTGTAACAACATGATGACAGAAGGCAGGTGAATTTTGCTTCCAGGCTCTTGGGTCTGCCTGAAAAAAAAAAAGAAGAAAACTCACTCGTGTATGTGAATGCGTTTGAGATGAGGCACACGAAGCTTTGTGAAATCTGCCCTGTCGCTGTCAGGGTGAAGAGGTGCGTCAGCAGAGGATGATGCTAGTCGGTGCATTAGTAATGGCCCTTTGCCTCACATCAAGACCACCACTCAGTGTGCTCACGTCATTAGGCAGCGGCTCTTTCCCCCTGCTGCGTCTGTGTGCTTCTTAAAAGAGAAGGAATCCAGAGAAAGAAGAGATGGTGTGTCATAGGAGGTAATTGTGTCTGTAACGACTCAGTTGCTACCTTCCTCTCTTCAGCTTCATTGCCTATCTTGAGGGAAACTAGTGATAACAGGTTATTGTAATAAACTGTGCATATAAAGATTAATTTTCCCCTGCTAAAATATAATTGAATTAGCTCCTAAGTGAGTTGTATGCCAATATAATGAGTTCCTGGACCACATACTCAGAATTATGTTGAGATAATTAAGATTTGCTGCTCCATTAAAATACAATCATGGCTTGTCAATGCAATAATGAGGAAAAAGAGAAACTCTAGACACTGCATAAAATGATAACGTGTCATTGTGTGTGTGTAAAGTAATAAGAGGAAAAGTGAGAGAGAAATGAAAAGTACAATGAAGACAGACTGAGTACAAAGTGAGGTCCATGGACTGAAGAGAAGGACCTGTTGATGTGTGAGGATTAATTGATGAAACAAACAACAGGTCGTTAACTGTCTAACTCGCTGCCACCTGTTTACCTTACTTCCATTTAAATGGAAACTTGGCTTGACTTTCTTTTTAAATACCCACCTATTGTCAGCTTGTCCAGTCAAACAGATTTGGCAGTAGCAATTTAGTCTTATTAACCACTGCTAGCTCAACGAGAAACTACAGTTACAGTGTCAGTGCATTGTGTGATATCCTAGCTGTATAAACAGCTCTATTCTAACAATGGGAACCAAATCTTATAGGTTATCACTTTATTTGGATATATTAGTTTACAGAGTAGCTTTAGTGTACCCTAATCATACTCTTAGCTGGGGTGGCATGGTGGTCAGGTGGTTAGCACTCGCGTCTAGGCAAGAAGGTTCTGGGTTCGATTCTCTGACTTGGGCCTTTCAGAGTGGAGTTTACATGTTCTCTCTGTGTAGGCCTGGCCCCAACCAAAGGTTTTCTTGGTCAACCAATAGTTGTCATTAAGGGCCATAGCCAACTAATCGTCGCAGATAATGAAACAGTGTTTCCCATTAATTAATGAGAGTCTTGTTTGGGCCCACCATAATCTCTCACAGAATAAATATTACTATTGTGGTGTTTAACAGCGTTTCAGTGTTTGGTTGACTAATGACTTCTTGGTCGACTAACACTCGGTCAAAGCCCTGCTCTCTGGGTTCTCCAGCGTCCCCCCACAGTCTAAAAACACGCACGCCAGGTTGAATGGTGACTCTAAATCGCCCATGAGTGTGTGCACATTGTTTGTCACTATGCCTTGTGATAGACTGGTGACCTGTTCAGGGTGTAACCCGCCCCCACCCTATGTCAGATTCGACTGTGCATGAATAAGCAGTATTGACAATGGATGGGTGAATGGATAACTTCATGTGATCCAGCCTTTGCTGAAGTCAGTCCATTTCAGCAATATTTTTTTTTCTTGTATAAAATACAAGATGACATAAAAGTCTTTTGGAATGCATACCTTTAAGCTGCATGCCTAGTGACACAAAAAATAAGCATATGTTACTTCTGTTCAGTAACATGAATAAGACAAAGTCTCGTCATGATATTTTTCATTATATAATGTGATTTTTTTTTTTAATGTGTCCAATCCAAGTGTTGTCAAAACACACTTAGTGTTAGAATTTCACAAACACAAAGTTAGTGTTTTAACCTGTGAATGCTCCACAGTGTGTTTTAATGTCAGAAAAATGTAGGAAGGGTGTTGAGAGCATGCTCATCAATAAATTGAATGAATAATCTCAGATAAATTTTTCATTACTTTGTTCTTCAGCCTTGCAACATAAGCAACCTTCAGTGATTATGCACAGCGTGGATGATTTGCCTGTGATGAGTGATGCCCAGTAGCTGCAGTGTATGTGTGTGCCACTCTGTGAGTGTGTGTGTGTACCGAAGCACTAGTGTTTTCCCAGTGGTTAGAGGCTTTGCAGGTAGCAAAGGTCCAGCAGAGACACATGATTCATGCAGCCAACAGCAGTTCTCTTCCTCATTTATTCACCACATGGACACACAGCTCATTCTCAGTACTGAATATCACATGGCAAGAGGCACGATAGCCTGTATGTGTGCGAGTGTGTATGTGTGTGTGTGTCTGTGCGCGTGTCTGTGTGTGCGCAGAAGTGGAGGTGTTTTTCCTACTGCACTGGCTTTCGTTCAGGCTTATATGAATAATCATTCCTTTTTGAAATGTCACCTTCCAGACTCAGTGGCCCCAAGCGGATCAGAGGGAGAGGGAGAGAGATCTAGAAAGTGTGTGTGTGCCTGCTTGTGTGTGTGGAGAATCAAGGTGAGAGGATCTCCATAACCCTTGTTAGAATCTTCGTACTCTCACCCACAACTCAGGGGGGACTGTGTCGCCATGGAAACATAATTTAGAATCCATAGTCCTTCTCTGGTGTTGTTACTGTTGGTGCAGAAACCTTGGATTTATTTGATCTGACCACTTACAAAACAATTAATATCAATTGATGCTGCAAATTGCTTTAATACAGTGAGTGAAACTTTGGTGTCATGTAAAAGTTAATAACACAGTATCCACTTAAGATGTCATAGATACAGTAGAAGCACCCCCAGTTGCCGTTACAGTGGAGCAAACCATTAGAAGAGGTTTTGTGCTTGTTGTTTGGACTATTCTCATCACCGAGTTTGATCACACATCCTGTCAGGATACTTCATCAGACAACAGTGCCTTGTTTCTCACCGCCCAACAGTCACTTGTGCTTTTTTTGGAAACTTTCCCTGAGGAGAGGTTTTTCAGGCATGAAGTGCTGCAGTGATGACTCCACACCAGGAGCTGAGGCAGACTGACTGGTTCTTGGTGCCCAAGGCCCCTTATAGTTTTGGCCAGGTGGCCAACTAGAGTCCTGGTCGTTTCAGACTTTACACTGATGATATTGTTTTGTTTTGCCGTGCAGATACCTTATGGCTAAATTCCACCAGATGCATGTGTGTTGTGTTTCCGCTCTGGAACGGCAGTAGAGCCAATAAGTTTCAGTTCTAGTCAATGTTTGTGCTAAAATACACCATGCATCATATTTCCCTGCACTACACCTTGAAATCATCGTAATGGGCAGTAGCAGGCCTGAAGTCAACATTTCAGAGGTTTTTGGAAATCATTTCACCCCATTGATACCATGGATGAGGAGATACTGATTGTGGAGATCCAAAATAGGCAGATCAACAGGTCAGCACGGAGTTGTTTTCCTACTACTCCTCTGGATTAAATAAACTGTTTTTGTTTTTGTGGTTCTAAAGCCGCTATATTACGCATTTATGCGTGAATTCGCGAGATCTCGTGGGTCCTCATGATTCCTGCCATTCTGTGGCGCTGCAACACTGCATCAGTGTCAGTGGGTGTTGATGGACGGTGGAGCCGGAGCAGACAAGCAGCGGGGTTACAGTCTGCTATAGAGTCTCTCCAGCTTTGTTTCACTGATTCTTGATAACCACATGTTAGTTTTAAATGCAGACAGATCTTACTTTGTGTTTCTCTACAGGCCAAATAATCTTTTCGTGGCCATTAAAATGGCCACCATTATTAAAAGAGTCATGTCATGCAAGATCTTGGCATTTAAAGAGGATCTATGCAAGTATGGTCTCTCTTTCACTGTTTTGCTCACCCTCCTCCTGGCAATGTGCATTCGTTTTTAACGAAGCCAGTGAAAAAGCAATCCATGGAGCGGTGGATAACGTTATATAACATATTTGATGTTAGGATGTGTATATTTGTGTAGTCTTAACTGTCTGCGGTGCGCAGAGACGAGAGCTGGGACATCGGCTTGGCGGCCAAGTACTGCACTGATGTTGCAAGGTCGGTTTTCAGCCAAGAGACGCCAGGTGGAAGGCAGAGAGCCTCCATTCTCCCTGTAACAAGTTACAAGTCATTTATTTAACCATCACAACTACTGAAGCTGTTTAATTAAGGTAAAAATGTAGCATAGCTACAGTCAAAATCCTGCATAGTTCCTCTTTAAAGAATTGTATATCAAATTTGGGGAGTAAATCCAGACAAAAGACATTTTTAATACCTGCTCCTCATTGTGTTGCAGAAAAGCTCTTGATGATGTCATTATTTAATCAGTTGTAGATTACAGTGATATCTTGTAAGCATACTTTGGCTGGAACTCTAAAACCCCTTAATGCTGTTTACTGCTTTGCTCTCAGGTTCATAGCGTTCCTAATTACGACACTGTACAAGAGGGCTTGATGGTCCTCTCTCTCTCTGGGAAGTGTGATTTGCTTATGTTTTTGTTTCTCTACAAAGCCCTCCTTGAAACCTGTACTCATATATTTAATCCATTTGGTGGAACACATTAAAGCACGAGAAAACACTGGCTCGTGTCCCTCGAGTTCATACTGAGCTTGGAGGAACTGCTTTTGGCTTCTTTGCACCATCCACCTGAAACTCACCACAAGACTCTAAAAAATTAATTCACTGGTCGTTTAAAATTCCAAATCTGTGACGTTTCAATACCTGATTTGGCTGTTTTTAAATTGTTCTTTTAGTAAATTATCTATTAACTGTATTTATATAGTTTTATTTAATATTCTCTTTTAACTGGTATTTTTATTTAGTGGTCATCAGTGTAAATGAGAGCTTTACCCTGATGATGATTTTTGAGTTTAAATAAAGACAGTCTACACATCTACATCTATATGTTCATATCTATAGTTATATGATAATTTTGAACGTTCAGTGTTTCTGTTGGGAACAAAAATCTAAATAATATGTCGATGCATCTTTTTCAGTCCCACCCAGGACTGCAGCAACCCTCCAGGAAAAGGCCTGTAATATTTCACCATAAAACATCACTGTAATTGTGGGGGGCACAGACAGGCCATTTCAATAATATACATTTCCTTACAGGCAACTTTCTTCACACGTCCAATTTTATGTAGGTCTATGAATGTTGATGAGAAAAAGGAGGAAAATGATTCATATGGTGGAAAGTTAAATTTGTTTCTGTTGAAATAGCCTCTCAGTGCCATTAATTCACATGACAGGGCCAAAAAGAGGCAGTAGATAACTCCAGTGAGAGAGAAAAGTGTTTACTTCTAGACAGCTGGAAGATTAAAGCACAGCCACGCCTGGACAGGATTGTTCTTCTTGCCTGTAGCCAGCAGATACTTAGCTTAAGGTTTACCATTCTAACGTCAAATTACAGCACCCAGTGCTTTTACATAGTCGGGTTGTTGGCAGCATTGATGTGACTCAACTCCCCTGTAAGCCAGTTTTCACGCTTTTGAGACTTCACCACATGCCACTGCAGGACAGGGAGTTGGTTAGACGTGTGCAGGGAGGATACCTTTGAGCCCACACAAACACACTCCCACATTAATGCTTAGAGTACATGCTCTTGGCACTGCTTTGATGGTAAGCATTGTCTGATCAAAGCTGTCCTTGAGACCTCCTCATTCAGAATACTTCCCCAATGCCCCCTTTTCTAGAGTGTGTTATCTTTGATCAGACAAAATGGCCAGCAGGTCGCTGAGTGGCTGAGTCAAGTCACCAGTGTGAGTCACGAAGACTCTAGGGATGATAGATGCTGCGTGTGAGTGGCTTCATGCTAATCCTGATCTGCATCAGCCAGTGACACACATGGTGTAATGTCTGAGGGTATGAATGCACACAGCCACACACACACACACACACACTTGATTATAGTCACTCACAAGTCCCTGTCATCAAGTGTGAACTGTGCCGAGCTGATTTGACTGAAATGCTGCCGAACAAGAGTTGACACTGTGTTGTCTCAGACATGTGCTCTACCTTTTTAGAAAGCTGCTACAGTGCTACAGTCTTTTCTGTTTCTGAGTTCAGAAGGTACGTCAAAGCAAAGGCAGATTGTAAGTGCAAACATTAACTATTTTCTCCAGACTGCAGAAAAACATATCTTATAGAGTGGAATATATCTTGATTGGAGGCACTTTTTGTACTTTTTATACTTCCATGCCAGAACTCAAGATGCTCAAACAACATCTCATTGCCATGTATAACTGTGTTATTTTGACAGTGACAAAGTATTGAATTGAATTGAACAGAATTGAATTGAGTTGAATTGAACTGGTATCTCAATTTTGAAAAAGCAATCCCACTTCTCTGCTTATCTTATCCAATCAGAATGCCTTCCTCTCAGCAACCAACAGGCCATTTAGTTTAGATTAATGCTGCAATCATGTCATGTTAGACCATAATTATCAGTTTTTCACTTGTAAGTAGCGTTTATGTCGGCCCGTACTTAACCTCTTATCCAATCAGCTCAGCACTTCATGTTGCTAAGATGACCATTAACAGTCCTTCCACTAACAACTGCTTTTAATGAACCTGATTAATTTGGAATTTAAAATTAAAATGTAAAAACTGGTAATAGAAACTTCTACAAAAGACCTTTGATGTCACAAAAGCAAACACTTACACAAGGTGCTTTTTTGTATTATGGACTATTTGACTAGGAAATATTCCACAAAACTGAAATGGAAACACTTTTATTTACTTTCAAATTGTAGCGTGTGTATTATCATGCCCCAGAGAGACAGCTCCAACCAGGAGGCAGACTTCGAGGACTGTCATCACATTTAATTGGAATGGAATCACATGAGGAGAAAAACCCACTATTATTCAGACACTATACAAAATGTGTTTTTCAAAAACAGCAGTTTTTCCCAACTGCAAAAGACACATCGTTAGTGATATGTACTCAAATATAACTGGCATAATGACAGAAGAAAATACAGAAGTCCCGGAGTTTCGTAGACTTTCCAACTGTAGCTTTAAGTCATATGACAGTATTTTGATTTATTAAAAGTCTCAACTGCTCAAAGTCATTAAATCTTGAGTTGTCTTACAACCAACAAGAGATTCTCTCACACCTCTGTCTACAATTTCTCCCAAACATATACACCACATGTCACATTAAGAAAGTGATGATACGGTTTTATGGGACCTCTAACATTAACATTCATAAACATTTGAAAAGGAGGCAAGTGTTTGATCTACTGCTTTAGTCCTAACACACTGGACTGTATCCAATTTAAAAAATAAATAAATAAGACAGAGCAGTGGAACAGACATAATGGATAAGTATGTCATTAGAAGACAAAGATGAAAAGGGCAAACATTAAAGGAACTGTATGAAATGTATGGCAAGTAACTGACTGCTACATCTACCTGACAACAACAGTACAGCCAGAATATTCACATTTTAAAAAATAATTTACACCCCACAAAACATTTTTATGTTTTGATTTTGTGTTTTGGCCTGTTGCTCCACCCACCGCTCTCTGCCAATCACAGTGTCAGTGGCATTTCAGCCTCCAGGTTGCCAGTCCCCACCGAGCTGCAGCCATGGCTGGGAGATAAAACAATCTCAAGTAAAGCTAAAGGGAAAAATTACAAAGTGAAAGTTGGAAAAGAGGAAGGAAATGTGGTGAAGTGGAGCCGATGGTAAATAAAGTGATGGTGAATGTGTGGAGAGGTTCATGAGATGAGTCTGGTCCGGTCAGTTCGCCTGTCTCCAGTCGTCATGTGTTTGAAGCCTCGCACCAGAGACACAGAGAAATATGTTTTTATTAGTGTCGGAGGCAGAGGTCTGAGTGTCCAGTAGAGCAGCAGGTCAGCTGTAGAGGAGACAGAGGAGGCTCCAGCATCATGTGTCTGCTGTGAGGAGCAGTGTGGAGTCAGAGCCACCTGATGATACGACAGTAAGAAAGAGGAGGAGAAAACTCTGACTGTGAAAACACTGCATTAATAAGCATCAGTTTTGGCCACAGTCTTACATACAGCTCCTTTAACATGTGTTGATGATGCTCAGAGGCTGTAGTATTTACATTATGTGTAGTGGCCCAAAAAGGCCAGCTCATTTTCCACAGTACAAACAGTTTTCTTGTTCCTGCCTTGTAACATTCATTTTACATTTCCCACTCTATCAGGCGCTTCAAAAAGGATTCATTTCATGTAGCCTACAACATCAGTCTTTTATGTCTGAGGACAAAGACGACCTTGAGCTACACACAGATGTGTGTACACATGTGCAGATCCCATGTGCAGCAGAAGAGTTGCACAAAGTCGCATGAACAAAGACAAGCTGAGAATCTTGTGTGTGGTTAAAATCTATTTGTAAGCTGTTGAAGCTGGATCTTTTCATTGACACACTGTTTATATTCACTTTTTATAAGTGTGCACATTTCCAGGTAATGTTATAAATGTACACAACTAACTCACAGATTTGTGTACACAGTTACAATTTCACTACACATTTGCATTTCAGTGCACATTTGCGTATCAGTTTGCACGTTTTCAGGTCATGACTACATATCTACATATTCTTCCACTTGTCTGTTGTGATACAGATTCCTCACGTACAGTAAAAATCCATGTTTGCAGTAATGTACCAGGTACTACATTAATTATCAGGATTTTTAGGCTGCTCTGAGTTAAATTTAGTTGAGTTTTTGAAGTCACATTCTTTTGTTGAAATATTCCTTGTAATAGATAGGAAAAAGGATGAGATATTGATGAAGACAGGAGGAGGAAGAGAGGGCTCTGACAGAATTGGATCAACTTAGAAGAGAATTATCCAACAGACTCGAAATGCACGACGCATTTTGTGTTCATTGCTTCTCCTGTCTAAATAATCAGTTTTACTCACTGTGTAGTCAGTTGTGAGTGCCAATTATACTACAATACCGAGAGAAGTTGTGGTTATTTAATGGAATACGAAGTACATGACCAGAAATAATCAACAATTATTTGAAAGCTGCATCTTCATTGTAGCTCTCAGGCCCTATTTAGTAAACTGAAAAAGAAAAGTTAAAGTCTGTCTTTCAGTTTGAACCACCATGAGCCTGAATACAGCACTGTATATGTGACAGCATTTTATTTTATTGTTTATTATTGAACATACAAAAACCTGTATACAGGTAGGATATGGACTAATATGGAATAATGCTATAACTACTATTATCACATTATTTAAAACATTTGAACACACTGAGGGCTCAACCCTGCAAGGCAAGTTGCAAAGGAGCGTAAAAAAGGCTCAGACATAAGGTAAAGAAGCACACATGAGCCTCCACTGAGCAAGCCAATCAGAGGAAAGCAGGGGAGGCAGCAGCGTTTCACGAAGTGGCTGCATAGTGGTCTAAATCTGGATTTTTCTTGACATCCGTAGGAGACGGCTAAGGAGTTTTTGGAGCTGAGAATCATGCAGAACTACTCTGTAGGTGTTTCAAAACTGACCCAAAAGCAGTAAAATATGCATAATATCTCCCCTTTAACTCTTATGAATTTATACATGACTTTCCATCATGGTGCACTCACCTCTCCTCCTGAGTTTTCCATCCATCACCGTCTCTGCCAGTCTGGAAGCAACAATATTACTGCCCCTTGAATCAAGAGAAGGATAGATATTCTTCAGTTGAGCCCTGATGCCAGCGACTTAACGTGCATCTGATATACCACAATTCTGTGTCATCAACATGGCCGCTGGTGCCTTCCACCAAGAACCTAACAGCCCTAATGGAGGACCTCTAGCTGATGCCTGGAACAAAATCCACAGCCTTGTTAAAAACCCGTGCTCCTGAAGCCTCGTCTGTAATGCAGGAGAAAAAAACAGCAAGGGATAAATTCTCTCGTTGCTTCACCACCAGAGACTTCCCTGCTGGGAAATCATTTCCAGGCTCTGGATGAGCCGGATAAACCTCCCTTTCAACTTCACCAAGACCCACCTAGTCCTGCTATCACCTGGCACAGCTTCTCTGGGTGCCATACCAGGCCAGTAACTGGAGCTCCAATCCCCCTGTGAGGTTCCTGCCAAAAGAACAGTGGATCAGAAAAAGCTTCTGTGTTGCTCTATGGCCTGCTATGAATGTCATATTTGTTTTCCAGTTATATTGAAAAGGAGACGCTGCTTTTGTCACGTTTGATGCCTTTTAAAACACAGACTATGATAAACATTGGCATATTTATCCGCTGTGAGGTGGGCGAGTGCTCCGTGAGGCCCTCAACAATATCATAAGTGGCACTCGTGTTGATTTTCTCTCAGTGTTTACTTGATCAACTTTTACCCATGCCTACCATCAAAACACTGAAAAGCCCAGTCACCAAGTAAGGACGTTAACAGAAGGGAACAGAATGAACCCGACTGTCGGTGTTTGCTGGCCTCATTCACTCTCTGCTTTATACCATCAAAATTGCCTGCTGTTTGTTTTCCTCCTTAATCACAAAGTGGGAAACGGAGGTTCACAATCAGGTGGAGAAAGGACAGCAGGATGCCACTAAATCACTTCTGGTCCTTTTTTTCCCCTTCAAGAGAAAATAAATTGTGGCTCACTGGAGTAAATGAGGAGTGATTCTGAAAATGCCTCTGCTATTTGCATGTTACTTGTAACACCCGTAGAATACTCCCAAAATTGCCTGTCAGTTTGCCTGCAGATTGAAATACACAGTGTTTAGGCAACTCATGTCCCAATTCTGTTGTATTCAGTGATAATGGATTCACCTTGAACTTGCAGTCACTAAGTTGTCTTGGTAGAAAAAGCTTGGATTCAGCTATAGGCAGTGATCTTTATGAACTTTCTCTCACTATACTCAACTGCATCTGTGCCAGTGGAAAGAAACCTTTTCAGTCATCAAACAGACACATCGATAATCAAACCTCCCAGGAGTTGCTCCCTCTGGCTCCTCTTTATCTTGATCTTTCTTTTTTCTTGGACTCTCTTCATTGGTAAGAGACACGCATCACTGTGCTTTTATCAGTCCCTGTTTGAGAATACTCCTCTGGGGCTGCATATGATCTCTGTGACGTGACTTGATGGTGAGGAAGGATTGAGAGGTCAGATTTAGATGTGGTGTGTTTTATTTTGGTAAAACAACACATGGTGGCCTCCTTTTGGCTTCCTGTGTGTGGATCGTCAAATGTGATCTCTGCTCATGATGTGGCTAATAGAGCTGAGCTTCTAAAAATCGAAGAAAGAGAAGATTGTAAGAAATATCTTCTACCTGATTTTGCTTTGGTCACTAGTATGTAAATGTAGATTCATCTTCTAAGAGACTATCATTTGAGGAATCAATTAATCAGTCAATCACTTAATCAATCATTAGCATAGAAAATGGAGATTTATCCCTAACACAACAAAAAGCCCCAAGTTGCAGGTGAAAATTGATTTACCTCTGAAATTTTAGAGGTCCTGTGAGCACAGTAAACTTTAGCTAGATAAGTATCTGATCCACAGTAGTTTTCATCTTTATCAAAAAAAAATGGTCTGACACAACTTGTTTCATAAGGTCCTGGATATTTGTGTATATCATTATTTTTGGTTCACCACCTCTGCAGATGACTACTTCGGCATCTGCAACTGACTCTTTCCTATTTAATTTCTACAACTTCTGTGAGTTGGCTAACTAGGACCTGATGTGTTTGAAATGCAGCTGCAATCTCTGATTCATTTGCAAATGGGAATTTTTTTTTTTTTTTGGTTATTTGGTCATTTGATTTCTGTCATTACTTCATGGTAGTTTTTGTAGTTAATGCCAGAGCTCTGCCTTTCGCATGTTTCGTAGTGCTTTCATATGCTGATAATCACAGGAAATGATACGGTGGGTTTTCTATTGCATGGCATGATGGAGAAAAAAGCAAAGTACCTGATGTTTTTATTGAAAGAAACCTACGAAGGTGCAGAACCATAACTCGATGTTACACTGATATCTATAACAGCCAGTAATGGCCCCTTGATGCCCACTTGAGCATCTTTTTTTCTGGCCACGCCAACTCTTCACCTTCAGCTCTGTGGCTCACAGCCCCTTGAACTGCTTTCAGACCACTCTTACGGTGTTTTTCTCTTTTTTTCTGTCTCCTTGAAAGCTCACACTGATCATTTTTGGCGTATACTGTAATGCAAACTGTGTGGGTAGACTCGGTGATGGATTAACGTGATGTTGCCACTGTCACTGTATATGCAGGTCATTCTTTAAAGAGACATGTTATACATACAAAAGGCAAGTGAGAGGGTAAGTCCTCTGGGAATATAGTAAGTGTGTTAGTGTGAATGTGTGTGTAAATGAGGTAAGTGCCCCTGAGCCAAGTGTTTCCATCAAACTTGGGTTCACATGCAGCATTAGCATCAACAAACTGCTTACAATGAGGGGAAAATATGTAGGATCCCCTGGAAACACACACATGTCTGTCCCTGTTTGGAAAACATGACACGTACTGCAGACAAAAGGGCATGTTTATAGGGAACACATAAGAGCTGAAGTGGGCTGGGTGCTGGGCCCCTAAGACTTGTCTTCATATATGTTGTATTTGTTACCCTTAACGACCTGTTTCCTTATGTGTGTTTGGCTTGTTTACTTTGTGTTTGTTATTGGGCCGTATAGGTCCTTTGATTTCTGTGTCTAGTAGAAAAGGTTGAAGTGGCAGATCAAAGAGTGTTGAAACGCAGCACATTTTCAAGGGAACATCCTGACCCTCAGTGTTTTTGCTCTGCTGGTCTCTGCAGGTTTGCTTTTGCTCTCCAAGGCTTGTTTCTTTAACTCTACCTAACAAAATGTTAATTTTATTGCAGTTTCTCTGTCTATAAAACCTGGCACCAAACATCCAAGTCATTTAAAGGGGACATGTCAAGGAAATATCACTTATTGAAGGCTCTTTAATATATATTTGGTGTTTGTCTTGCCTTCCGGCCCCCAAAATATGAGAATTGATTAAAAAACTCTGTAATTTGCAAACTAATGATCTGATTTTGCCAGGTTGGTTTTTGGCCAAAAGATGATAGGTGGAAGACAGAGAGCCTCCATTCTCCCTGCAGCAAGTTACAAGTCATTTCTTTCATTTTTTTAAAACAGGTAAAACGGGTAATAGTTCCTCTTTAAATTATTTTTTTCATCGTTTGTATTGAAGCAGCTTCTGGTCTAAATAATGTGAGACGCATAAAACTCTCTTTTCATTGTTGTTGATGTGAAATTCTCCACAAATGCTCAGGTATGGACTTGGCATCCTCTTAGTTCAATAATGGCCATATCTCATTTCAGCATACCAATCCTGTTGGCAGGTGCAAAGTAATCAACCTTCAGCCTCAGAAACTCTGTCAATAATAGTCTGCAAAAAAGACCTTCCTAGACTTCTCTCTGATTTGTATCTGACTCCATTTTGTGTGAGCAGTGCAAACAGTTCATATGTTTAGGGTAAGGATGCGCACCAATTCAGGAGAAGCCTCCGTGTAAACTGGTGAAATAGGTTTCACAAGTGATTGAGTATTTCTAAAATGTATTTTGAAGCTTTGCTCACCCTCTCAGTCCTGCTGCAGTGTAGCCACTGTGTTTCTGGTTCAACAGCATCTTTCTGGGAAGATAACACTTTGTGCTCTGAAAGACATTAAAGCAGGAACAGAGGGAAAGTTTAGCAGGTTCACACATCAATGCAATAAAAGCCAATGAAAACCAGTGATCATGGCAGAGTCTTTGAACTGCTTTGTGAAAGTGAGTAAATAGAAAATAAACAAGAGGTCTTTGCTTTTTTTGACTAGCAGAAAAGGGGCTGA
>OMNW01035835.1:14211-40742 GCA_900303245.1 Selene dorsalis
TTTCTTTCTTTAAGTCATTTTTGGAACATTTTTGCCTTTTTTTGATAGAGAGACAGAAAAGCAGGGCGAGACACTGGGGGAATGACATGCTAATGATCGGCTTGGTAGGGACTCGAACCGGAGATCGGCGCTTTAGATAGTGTTGTGGTCAAGACCACCTAACCCCAAGACCGAGTCGAGACATGGTGTAAATAACTAGATATTTTCCTATGATACTGTGAACATATGATCGAGAGTCAATTAAATCTCAAAGTCTGGAAAAAAAAAAAAGCCATTGATCGTTCCACTCCGTTTTCTTGTCATCAGTCCTACTTATAATGTTTACACCACAAAAAGCCACATAAAGAAAAGTGTCATGTTCAGAATGTGTTTCAGGCTTGAGGATACCACTAACTGATTCTGCTAATTATTTACAGCTTTATCAATCAGTCTAATTGCTGTAAATGTATAAATAAGGCGGGGAGCCTTGTGTGTAATGCTGCACCATGGCACTGCTGGAGGACTATGCCAAAGGGAGAATAAGGAGGGAGGGGGTCTTCAGGGATCATGGCGACTTTCTGCCCAATGATGATGACTGGTTAATAACTCGTTATTCGTCCCTAGAGCTGTGCTCTTGGATCTATGTGCTGAACAGTGCAGTTTTATAAATGAGGCCCCTGGACCTTGAAAATGAGACCAAGTCTGATCTCCAGTACCACAACACTAGCTTTAGACATATGCAGACGTGGGACCCCCAGGACTAATTTATTTTAAAAATCTCATTCAAGAACTTCGAGCCACAATCAAAATCTATTTTATTTGATAGCAAACACAACAACATATCAGGTTCTTAGCTTGGCTGGAAAATACTGTGGACTGACTGTGTTTTGAGCTAATGTCAAACAAAATGTTTGACCGTGTGTGTGTTCGTTTAATTTGTGTGTGTGTAGGTGGTGAGAAGATGACTCTGTCCATCTCTGTGCTCCTGGCTCAGTCTGTCTTCCTGCTGCTGATCTCCCAAAGGCTGCCAGAGACTTCAATGTCTGTACCGCTTATTGTCAAGTAAGTAACACACACACACACACACACACACAACCAACCACAACCACATCTGGAAAAATCACGGAGGCTTGGCTTTGCCTGACAATCTGACAGAAATGTATGGTCTTACCTGTGGGTGAAATATTTTACTTGTTCATTCATCTCTTGTACCAACACATGTTGACTCTGAGCTCTGATAGAAAAGGTTTCAAGTCCATTATGTTTACATTCATGATGATGTAACATTAGAGTGAGACACACAGTCAAACACTTCATCCAGTAGAGCTGAGCTTGGTTTTATATTGATAAAAGATTGATTCTGCGATACAATACAGTATTAGAGCTTCTGCTTCATCTAGTTTGTGTGTGTGTCTGCCTCAGGTATTTAATGTTCATCATGGTGTTGGTTACCGTGGTGGTGCTGAACTGTGTGGTCGTCCTCAACCTGCACTTCAGGACACCAAGCACACATGTGATGTCTGAATGGACCAAGAGGGTAAATCTCACTCACTCGCACACACCCTCTTTCTCTCACCAGACACATCTACACAGGCTTGGTGTTGGGACACTGATCGTTTCTTCACAACAGTAATAACATAATAACACTTAGATGTGCAAGTCAAGGCAAGTCAAGGTAAGGGAAGGCAAGGGAAGGCAATTTATTTGTATAGCCCATTTTTACAGTTTGTCTCAAAGGGCTTTACACAGCATCATGACAACATCTTCTTCCCTTAGACCCTCACATCGCCTGAGGAAAAACTCCCAAGAAAAACATGTAGATGGGGGGGGTCTCAAGCCTGGACTTAGATGTAGAGAGAAACACCCAGACATCTTTAGATGTCAGGATATGTCAAATGGATGAACTTTCCCTCAAAACCACAAAGTATAACTCATAGTTTAGTTTATGTGTTTCTATGTGTCCGTGTTTTATAGTTGATGAAAATGTTAAGTTTTAATTTCATCATATCTATTGTTCTGCCTCTCTATTCATTTATTCCAACTAAACATTACTTTTCCCTGGAATCAAGCTGATGCTGACGTATTTGATTTAAATATTAAGTCTCATGAAACTGATACACTTTGATGTGATGTTGAGCTCATCACATTGTCATATCAAATCATAACAAATGTATACTTCCTCTTCTTTGTCCAGTTCTTCCTGGAGCGTTTGCCCCGGATCCTGCGCATGTCCCGCCCTGCGGAGGCGGAGCCATACTGGGACGGAGCCCTGCCACGGCGCTCCAGCTCAGTGGGTTACATTGCTTCAGCAGAGGAGTACTACAGCGTCAAGTCCCGCAGTGAGCTGATGTTCGAGAAACAGTCAGAGAGACACGGGCTGATGACACGGACCACTCATGCTGCAGGTACATCCACTGTTTCATCCAGGTCATCCCCTGTTCCCTTAATGTAGGATGTTGTCACAGATGTGTGTGTGTGTGTGTGTGTGTGTGTGTGTGTGTGTGTGTATGTGTGTTTGTAGTGGTGAAGCCACAGGAAGAGGGAGAGGTAACAGACCAGCTGTTTGCAGAGATCAAGCCAGCTGTGGACGGAGCCAACTACATCATCAAACACATGCGCAACAAGAACGACTTCAACGAGGTGAGACACAGACGCTCACTTTAATTGATTTCTCCTCTTTGTTTTATTTTTTCTCCTTTTAAAATTCAGTGTTAAGTCTTTTGTTTCTTTTCTTTGTTCCTTTTGTGTGACCTTTTAAAATGCTTCGGGTTTGGATGTTGTCAGTTGTATTTGAACATCTCGCTGCATCTAACGCAGTGAAAATAACACAGCTGGTCTGTAGTAAATCCTCCCTTCATGACAGTTTTGAATCTGTGTCAGAGATGTCATATCTACATATCTACTGTAAATCAAAGATGTGCCTGTAATGTGTAAACTAAACTCTGACCCTGCTGCCGTGTTGCAGGAGAAAGATAACTGGAGTGGTATCGCTCGCACGGTGGACCGGCTCTGTCTCTTCCTGGTGACTCCGGTGATGACACTGGGCACCATCATCATCTTCCTAATGGGAATCTGCAACCACCCTCCACACCTGCCCTTCAAAGGAGACCCACACGACTACAGAGAGGAAAACCCACGCCTGCTGTAACAGGGACACACACACACACGCACGCAGTATTATTGCGTCTTTATTATTTCTGCGTGATCATTTTTTCACGTGCATAGCCGTGTGTTTTTTCTCCAATTTGAAGTGAATACCTGAATCAGTATGTTACTGTTTTAATGTTATTGGTGTGGTTTGAATAAACATTTACGCTCATTTCTGCACAGACACCATTTCAGGGGTGGTGCTGTTGCTACATAGCTAGCATTAGCATCAGTGTCTGCTTACTAGTCTTGTGAACAGCTTGAGTCTTAGTGTTTGAAAGACAAAAGTTTAGAATACATCCTCTGAGCAGCAATGCTTGGCAGCCAGGATATTACAAAGACTCCGTGTCAGACATAACAACTGCACCAGAGCTAACTGGTTAGCATGCTAACTTCAGTGGAGGAAAAGAAACCATAGAAGAAAGGAAGACAGCTCTTCAGCAATGAAGTTTGATTCATGACTCACAATGTTTTGTTTATGCTGGTCAGTAAACAGCTCTTGATGCTAATGCTAGCTACATAGCAACAGCAGAAACCAATCCCAAGAAACTAATGGAAATACCATTAATTACTATAATAATAACAGAGCTCATTTGATTCTTCAGTGTCCAGAAGAGGTTTGTTGATCTTGAACTCTTATTCTGTACTGCTCGTGCCCATGTGACTTGAATGTTCATGCCACACTAACAGTGGGGGGGGGGGTTTCCACTTGTCTGCAAAATGATAAAATGAGATCAAATTCAGCATCAATGTCAAAACAATCTTCTTATTCTTATTGTCATTCAGCATGACAAACAACTGCTGTAGAGCAGAACAAACCATGACATCATCATGATTATTCAGTTGAGTTCTCCTTAACACTGCAACATAGAGTACTAGTATGTACTGTTGTTCACAGCAGTGCCTTTGCAATACAGAAGATTTACTTACTCTGACTGACTACTCCTGATTCTCTGATGACCTGAGAGATATTCAAACATCAACATTATGAATGGAAGTGACAAACAAGACATGAATTAAAAAAGTGGAGGAAGAATGATTTTACCTTTTTTCTGAAGACGTCTCTTTACCACAACAGCTATTGCTCCCGCTAGTGCTGCTGCTAGTCCTAGTACTACCACCACAACCACAATTGCTTTGCATGTAATCTCTGAAATAAGAAAAGGCAGTCATTTTCCCATGATGCCTCATGATGGTGTTTTCTGGACAGACAGATGGTACATGATACAGACAGTTCTCTCACAGATACCAACAGTTCGTCACTTGATGCAGCCTCACCTGGACCTTCCTTTATCCTCACAAAGGTGTTGGTTATCAGCGTCTCCTCAGCATCACTCAGTTCACAGGTGTATGTTCCTTCATGATGTGAAGATAAGTTCCGTAGCTTGAGGCTTCCTGACTTTGACACAGCCTCCACCTGGTGGCTCCACCTCTCTGAGACCGTGTAGAGGACGTCCCCTCTGGTCTGGGTCAGGATGATTTGAATGTGGTTGAATTTCCAGATGAGGCCTGTTAGGGGGGTGTTTGAGGCTGTGCAGGGGATTGTTGTTTCAATGCTGGATCCAATGATAGGAGCTGGGATGACACAAAAGGGAAACTGTAAATAATATTTTTATGGTTCTGAATGACTGAAAATTATAATATGGTTAAACAAATCAATACAACTACCTGAATGAACAGATAACAAATGGTATTTAATTCTGCCAGAGAATTACTGTGTCTTAGGGTTTACCTGGAGCCCCAGTGAGTAAAGTTCACCCAGTGTGTGTCGGTGCACACTCACTTGGTTTGAACAAAGTGGCTCTCCTCCTGCTTCTGCTGGTGCTGATGTTGCAGCTGTAGCTGAGAACAGCATCACTGTCTGGGAGGAACAGGGAGCTGCTGATGTTGAAGAGCAGCTGTGCAGTTTGCTGGATGGTGGTTGTATTGTGGAGCTTCATGTTGGATGGAGGACGGGTGGACCAGGTGAGCTGAGGCTCAGGGAAGATCCCCTGTGAGCTGCAGGTGATCCTGTTTTCCACCTGCTGAATATTAACTTTATCAACTGGAGCTGTAAAAACAAAGAGATGGTATCTGTCATAGATACTTTGTACAGTTGTGGCCAAAAGTTTTGAGAATGATCCAAGTATTGGTTTTCACAAGGTTTGCTGCTTCAGTGTTTTTAGATGTTTTGTCAGATGTTACTATGGTAACTCAAGTACAATTACAAGCCTTTCATAAGTGTCAAAGGCTTTTATTGACAATTACATCAAGTTGATCAAGTTCCTTGGATGGTTTGGAGAAGTTGCTCTCTGAAGATGTTTTGGTGCCATTCTTTATTCAATGCTGTGAGTGAGCCCACTCGTCACACATGAATGGTGTCAGGATGCTATAACACAGGACTGATGGGAGCGCTCACCTTTTCTTCTCCAGATGCCTCCAAACAATGGGAAAGGGGATTGATCAGAGAAAACAGCTTGACCTCAGCAGTCCAGTCCCTGGACCTTCTGCAGAACATCAGTCTGTCCCTGGACCCTGATGTTTCTCCTTGAGAGAAGTGGCTTCTTTGCTGCCCTTCTTGACTCCTCTAAAAGTCTTGTCCTCACTGTGCACCGTGCAGATGCCCTCACACCTGCCTGCTGCCATTCCTAAACATAAA
Organism: Selene dorsalis; assembly: GCA_900303245.1. Classification (NCBI taxonomy): domain Eukaryota; kingdom Metazoa; phylum Chordata; class Actinopteri; order Carangiformes; family Carangidae; genus Selene; species Selene dorsalis. The sequence continues at coordinate 19,976 of OMNW01035835.1, forward strand.
GCTCTGCACTGGTGGAGCCCCTATCCTGCAGCTGAATCAACTTTAGGAGACGTCCTGGTGCTTGCTGGACTTCCGTGGGTGCCCTGAAACATTCTGCACAACAACTGAACCTCTCTGCTTCAGTTCATTTTCATGGCAAAGAGGGACTTTGCAATGAATTGCAATTCATCTGATCACTCTTCACAACATTGTGGAGTATATGCAACTTGCCATCATAAAAACTGAGGCAGCAGCATTTGTGTCATTCTCAAAACGTTTTGGCCACGGCTGCAAACGCATACAACAGATTTTCATTCAAATGTTTCTCAGTGTCTCACAATGGGCAGAGCCCTCAGAGTGTTGCCGTAGCGTCTAAAACCCTGTGAGCAACGTAACCTATGGTGCAGAAGTGCTTCACCACAAAGTAACCACTATCAGAAACATCTATGAAGAACACTGACATGACCTCTGGTGTTACTGCTGGCAATTTGCATTAAGCTTGCTTATCTGTTTGTTCATTTATTCATTCAGCCATACAGCTTGTAGAGTACAGCTGTGGGTGCATCATCAGTGATGCATCTAGGGGTCATTGGGTATTTTGGCTTTTTTTCAAACATCAGGCAACCTTGCCCAGGTCATGGTCGGTCAGCATTTGACCATGCATGTGCCTTTAAGCAGGATGTGTTCGAGGGATCCTCTTCCAGAGCACAAGGCATAAGATGGTGGTTCACTCTTTCCCCACATGGAGGTTTACTGGACTTGGTCGTTCATCCTACACAGCCTGGATCAGGAATCAGGAACCCAGACCATGCATCTCTTATACTGGCCACCTTTGGCTTGATACATTAATCCTTATTGAGGTAACTCTGATAAATATTCTGCCTGCATGTGTCAGAGAGAATGTGCTTCTAAAGGATCACGTTGTACAATAATAATAATGCAATCTGTTCAATAACAAAAACACTGTAAGTTGTACCTTTTAACAAAGCTACAAACAAAGGTAATGTAAAATGTAGTTACAAAAGGCTGAATCCTTTCAAACAGCTTGTACCTTTTACAACAAGAGTGATGCCAGATAGCATAGTGTCAGATGCAGTGCGGGCCACGCAGATGTATTTCCCCTCATCACTGGGCTTGATGTTTCTCAGCAGCAGTGTTGCGTTTCCCCTCAGCACCTGGTCTTCATACAGGCCTGTTCTTCCTTTGTACTCATCAGCTGCAAAATTGTGGCCCTTAACAAAAGTGGTGTCCCCAAAGCGACTGCACTTCACCACGGCATCAGTTTCCGTCTTGGTCCACATGACCCTCACACCGCTGTGGTCTGACTGGAACTGACAGGGGAGGACACATTCCTCTGAAAGCTTACAGGTGACAGTCAACTCTGGAGGCAGAGACACAGGAAACAGAAAAGCTCTCAGGCAAAAGCTCCATGTATAAAAGCCTCTTTTTTCTTTTTCTTGAGGATTGAGTCATTCCTTCATCACTACGCTGCCGCATTTCACCTGTCATGACGGCCAGTTCATCAGACCCTGGCTCTTCAGAAAGCTACAGGTGACGTCATGGCGGCCATCTGCATTTTCCCATTAATGGGAGTTACATTTCTTGCCAGACTAAGGACAACACTGCCTTTTGACCCAGGTATAAGCCCCACACCCACCTGCAGACATGCTTCACCTGTGATGAACATCATGTGTTATCTCAGGAATGTATTATCTCTTCTATTTTCAAGCTTCATCTGACCTTATCTCAGGAACAAATCTTGGTTTCAATGACTCGGTGACGCACTAAATATTTTCAGTTAACATGACAATAACAGGCATTAGGAGCACATCATGAATAAAAAAAAACCCAATAAAAAATGTAGTATTTTAATTTTCATCAGTTTCTTACAGCTGTAATTTCAAGTTTTAAGTTGAAGTTCCTACAAGTACACATTACACCTGCATTTTGAATCCAAAAATGAAAAATGTCACCAAATTTAAATCTTAACTGCGCAGTAAAATTGTTCTCCGAATGATATATTGTCATGAACAACATCATGACACAGTGTGACTCACAGTAGAGCTGCTGTTTACTGCCTTACATGCAGTTACATTATTTAATCCAGTGGTTCCCAACCTTGAGGTCGGGCCCCTCACAAGTTTCACAGGATAAGTCTGAGGGGATGTGATGAATGAAAGGAACAAAGATCTCGGAGACAGATTATTTTATATTGAAGATTATTCATATACTTTTAGATTTTTGAGACTACATGCAATTAGACGTCACTGCAATTTTCTAATGTACTTTGATAATAATTGAATTTGCCTTACTCACATGAACCTGACTTCTCACCTTTTCCTTCTCCTGGAGAAACAATCCACAGGAAAGAAGCGAGGATCAGACCAAACGTATATGCTGCCATAATGAACAAACAACAGCAGGACCGAGTCAAAACGTGTTATCTCTCTGAGTCCGGCAGACTGACAGGACCTGTTTGTCTGTTCTAAAGGTAGGTTGTCCCGCTAACAAGAATCTCTGAGTCAAGTAAAAGTGAAAGCACTCTATCATTGGACAGCTTCAGTGATGTTACCACTGCTCTTTGTCTTGGCCTGATCACAGTTCTTCCTTACAACTTCTGTTCTTCTGACCCTTTTCTCTTACTTCTGGAGTATCACAGCATCGCTGGTCGACCTCCCTTCCATGCAATCGCCTTCATATAAAAATACAATCAGAGTTTGGATTATGAAAGAAAACATGATGCAGCAGTCAGAAACAACTTTTTATTTTGAATTTAAGGTGCGATGTGATAAATATTACTGTTTGATGCACAATAATACTGCAAACTATCTGTGCCATTGTTATTATGTTGGAAACATACTTATAATTTATTTCACTGTGATAATACTGACAACAGCTGGAGTTACTGTAACCTGAGGCACAAACATAAACACTGAACTAGAAAATATTAGCACACAGCATCATGAGACAGTGTTGAGATATATTGAATTTACATTCATATACGCAGATGCTTAATATCAGCTGATGTGGTTTCAGACAAGTTAAGGATGTATCTAAATGTTTCCTTCATGCTTTTAACTGAATCACTCAAACAAAGCAGGCACTGATTACACCTGTTTGTAATAATACTGCTAACATGTCAGGATTGAAGTTGTATAACATGGACACAAAATGACAACACAGACACAAAACAAGGAAGAGGTGGGGACCTGCCAGCATTCATCCATCCATCATGGAGGGGGGGTGATTGTACAGGACTGAACAGCAGCTGACAGATTTATGACGTTCCGTTATAATTCAATGATATCTCTCTATCTCTTCCTCTCCAGCCCAGACACCCACCATGGGTCTGCTTCTGCTTGACTTTTCTCTGTTCTCCTTTTCTTGCCTCCTCTCTTCCTGCCATTGTTGCCATGTGCACTTGCTCTTGGGGGGAACAGTGGAAGTTCTCTTGTTAAGGGTAGGGTTGGAGATTTCTTTCTGGAGCAGTTTTTACTGAAATGCTTGGGACGGACAATCCTGGAAAAACACCATCCAATCATTTTGAACGCCACGTTCAAGTCAGTTGATGTGAGGTGTCAATCAAACTGCCACCTCTGTCCCTCCCTCCCTCCTCTGTGTACCGCCCTTCCTGCACTAATCGCATGCTCAGAGTCTTCAGTGAGTTACATAATGGAAAAGACAACACCAGTGATCCAATGTAGCCCACTGAAGTCAGGTAGATGGTGATGTAGCTCTAAGCTGGATGCTGGATGGTTTATATGATATTTTCTTTCACGTGAACGAGCCATGAGAAAAATCTGGTGGAAAGTTAGTGATGCTGCAGTGAGGGTGATACCTTCACGGAGCGACCCAATGTAATCCTGATGTGAGTGACGCGATACTGTCCTGTGTAGTGGGGCTTCACCTTGATGTGAACCCAACGCTGAACAAGCCATGCGTGTTCCTGCGCTCTGGAGGCGTCTGAGGAAAGGGGCGTGGACTTTTGAACTGTGTATTTTCCAGGATCTCCAACCCTCTACCTTTAATGCAAAAACCTGAGTTCAAAGCTAACTATGACAAATCAAGAAACCTTTTAGTCTGTCTGAGTGATATTTCTAAAATCCAGTTTGACATCTTCTAAAGAGTTTTCCCACAAGGAGCATTGATAAGACAAAAGCCAAAAAAAAAAAAAAAAACTCCTTAAAACAAATATTATGTCTGACCAAGCTGAACGTCGATCCACACCTGAGGATAAAAACTACACCCTGAACTTAAAATATTAGTTTTCTGCACCGGTTTGATCGACAGTAAGTGGAAAGTCTGGTTAGTGGAGGAGATAATGTGTCAGCTGCAGCTTCATCTCCACAACCGATCAGAGCCGACACCGACGCTCAAGTGAGAGTTTTAGACCACAACACTGACTGTAATTTCACTCTGTGCACTGACAGACACATGAGGCCACTACTATCAAACTTCAGCTGTATGTTTTGGATTGGAGCCATGGCAGCGGTTGACCTAACCCCACACTGTAAAGAAAACAGAAAACTCATCCTGCAGGCAGTTACAGTGGGAGTGTGGTTCTCTGACTGAGTTTAGAATGACATCAGGAACCTTTTCATCCCCTCGTCTCACTGCAGTCCTCTGATCACGACTAATCAATCACTGCATGTATTTAAATTTTTTGGACACAAATTACTTATTGATTAATCAGGGAAAACAACTGATCTGAACTGGCCTTACTACATACGTAGTTCCAAAGTTGCTTGTGATCCTTTTCCAAATCTACATCCAATGCAGCTTACTCCACAAAGAAAACTGTGACAGAAAACAAAACAACCTAACACAGGAAAAGTCAGGCAACATTAACATTATTAATATATTCATCCATGACACATTTGTCAAAGACTAAAGGAAAACACAGGAAGGATACTGTGCTTTTAGAGCTCTTATAATACTTATGTGTCCATGTCTACGCATAGATTGTTTCAAAGGTTCCCAGATCCTGTTGACCTTTACAAAATGAAGTTATTGTGTAAAGGTCAAGAGTTTGAAGATATGCGCATCAAGAGATTTCCAACCCTTCGAGATACATAAACCATCCTCAAACACGAGGGCCTTCTGTTGTAGCGTCTTCTGAACAACGGCAAAGAACCAGCTCATAAACCACCAGCTGGAAATCTCCTCCCAGTGTGAAACCAAGAGAGGCATATCAGTCACGTCTTTAGCTTTCTTTTGGACTCCTATAACTGATGGATCACCTTGAGTGATACACTCAGTGATACATAGTTTTGCAGATCAGCCACCTTGGTACAAAACTAAAAGGCAACACAAATACAAATACGCCTACTGTAGCACTTAAAGGTAACGTGCAGTATATAGATATGTCCATATGTAGAGTGATTATAAAGCAGCTCTAGGTTCTATATTAATACTGTGAAAGTATCAAAGCCTCAGTCCACAGAGAAATGCACACAGCCTGTATTCAGAAACTGAGCCTTAAAACCAGCCGTCAGGACTTCCTGTAACTTTGTGATGTCACAACAAAGCAGTCACCAAGACCCACCCACATTTCTCTGGTTACCTGAATATTTTTATTCAATCACTCAGAAAACAATCAGCCAATCACACTCAGGGCCTCCCCGCTGCTGACTGGCTGACTGACCTGTTGTCATAGAGCTCAGTAAAGAAGCCCAACAGAGGAAATGTAAAACCACACTGTGTTCACTCACCACAAATGTATCTTGTCATGGTAAGATACTAATGATCACTTCTATTGTTCAGTAATTAGTATCTTGATTCATTTATAAATGGTTATGTATGTAAATTATCTACAAACCAGAAATCATGTTGTCACACAACACATCTTCAAGTGTCTAAAGAGGCAAAAATAAGAAAAGCCTAGATTTGAGAAGCTGAAACTAGTGAATGTAAGTCACCTCAGGTAAAATTCACGAACTATTATTCTACTATCTTCTATCAGGATTTAAATTTTTTAAAAAAATCTGAAATCTGGAATGTGAACAGTTATAATCAGCCACCGTGAGGAGGTAAAAAGAGGAGCAGCCTAATGTCCCTTCACCGTGAAACCGACTCCAAGTTTTCAGAGCAGTCCGGCTGCAGACATGTGCAGGTGGGTGGACATCAGATGGAGTGGATCCGGTGTGCTCGGGGGCTCGGTCTGCAGCCTCAACTCAGCTCAGTCCACGCAACATCACCGCGCAGGCAGGTGCCACTCCACGCACAGCGGGCAGATGCTGACATCTGGCCCGCAGGCTGTACACTGAACGCACCACCCTCACTTTATTGTGGTATACGATGACGGTGATAGTAGCCTTAGGAGCCACGGTGCACACAACCAGGCCAGAGATCATGCATGTGACTATTAAAAAAAGATGGAGACAGGCCTTCACAGCGGACAAGTCTCACGATAATAACATTTTGGGGATTTGTCATGACCACGTTCTGCGTAAAGCTCCCCGGCCACCTACCTCTGAAATCGGTGTCGTCCTGTAGGTTATTCCCGGTGTCGTCCATCCGAAAGTGAGAGCATGTTTATAAAGTCCGCGGCTCTGTTATCTGATCAACGGGTCTGGGTTTGTGAGCAGGGTCGACAGGCTGAAATGGGCGTGTATGAATCCTCACTTCCTCGTCTGACAGCGTAAGAGCCGCTGTGAAGAGCGCGTCACCCTCCCCCAGACAATAATTCCAGCAGCAGCCTCACCTCAGATCGTCTGAGCCCCGAACTGAGCCGCAAACGTAAAGTTGCAAAGCAAAACAGGCCCGTTTATGATCTTGTATGTGTGTGTGTGTGTGTCTGTCTGCGCGCGCGTGTGTGTGTCGCACTTTGTTTAGGGTTTCATCACATCCCGGGCTTTTTGTTCCGGCGGAGCAGTCCGTAAATCCAGCATCCAGAGGGGTACGTGTGCCCGCCGTCCTCCGGTGTACCACCACCGTCACACCTGCCGGGTGTGTGGTGGGAATCGGCCCGGCTCTGGGCCACCGAGTAGCGGCTGCGAGGGGCCTGCTCAGTCCGCTAGTGGAGAAATGCAATGGAAGGCAGTTCTCACAGGGCGACAGAGGCGAGACAGCACCACTCAGAGCTCAGGAGGACCACGAAGACTGATGCACGACCACAGTGTGCCGTGCACGCTGTGCAGCAGTGAAACAGTGTCCGCGCCGAGCAGCAGCACCGTCGGACCGAGAGTCGACAGCATCCACACAGCAACGTTACATATGGAAAAATACAGCGCTGCGTTCATTCATGCATCGTTACGTCTGATATGATCTGCAAACACCTGCTTTAACGGTTGATGTCTGCTCGACCATCAGAGACACACCAGTCCATTAAAGCTACACTGCAGCAGGAGCTTCTGTCATCGGTGTAGTCGGCTGTAGTGGAATAAAAAGTAGTTCCACTACTTCCATGTTGCAGTGTGAAGGCGCATGTTGTTGAGGATGAATAGCAGAAGTGCTTCAGAGCTGGAGGTCCTTTGAAAACTGTTATTTGTAGCCGGCTGCCCCAGTCAGACATAAAACTCATCACACACTTTCAGTAGTAAGATGTAAACAAGAATGAAAGTGTCTTATGGATATAGATTTTTTTTTTTGTGACGTATGAAGTATTCAGATTCCCAACTCCTAAGAAGCAGGAGTACCAGCTAGACTTAAGTCCAAAATTCAAAGTATTCTCAGAAAAGTTTTACTATTTCATACATCAAAAGTAAAACCACCCGTCATGCAACTTTCTGTTACTGCATCCTGAACTTATTGAGAATTACTCTGTGAGCAGCTGTAGCTGTCCTAGGTGGCCAGTTATGAATTGGTTTATATAATCAATATATTCATGAAAAGGCATGCACATGTGCAGGCTAGGCTACTCAACAAAGTGACCAAATAGCTCCACCTGTCAGATGTAGTTGATTTAATAGTAGGCCTGGATGTATATATCTTAAAGTTGATTGTTAATCTCATACCACATGTCATCATTGACATGTCATCACACAGTATGGCCTTTAAATCAAGGCTTATAGAGACCTCTTGACAATGTGACTTCCTGTTTGATTGACTGATTGAGTGGATGGACTGCTGTCAACACTTCATGCACACTCAGGCTTTCACCCAGTTGAAATCTGCTCTTTATTTAAACTGTTTTATGTTGTAGCTATCCTGTGTGTCCCATGTGTCTGTTCCCTTTAAAACACTTTGCACATCTTTTAAAAGTTGCCTATAATCTGACAGCATGTGGTCATCATGAGACCGGAGCAGAGTCGCGTGTGGGTAATCGGATGAGCCTCTGTCATTAGACGGGACTTGGCTCTGAACAGCTCATCACCCACTGACAAGTACTCTGCTGCGTCACCGCTTCTAATCTGCAGAGGCAAAGCTGCACACAGGAAAGCGCCACCATACCGGAAACTGGGAGCTCTACCTTCAAAATAAAACGCAGATTGTAACCGTTTTCAGGTCAAATCTAAATCAATTTTAGAACTTTTGATAAGTTTTGTCAGCACAGCACTGGGCACTCACTGGACACAATAAGGAACACTGATATCTGAAAAAATGGGCTATGCTAAGATCTGGAAATGGATCTTGACAGTGAAAGACCAGAAGTCCCCGAGAAGAAAACGACATCCTCAAAGAAACCCACAAGAAAATAAACTAGGAAGTGACCATTTCCAGTGACAGCAGGAGAAAACCCTCACTGGTGGAGGGGATGGTGAAGATCAAAGGTGCTCAGCCTTACCAGAGCAAAGATAAGTTGACCGGCTGTCAGAGACTAATCAGTCCACAGAAAACTTTACCAAGTCTCTGCAGCAGAGGGTCCAGGAGAGAGAAGTGGTGTGAGACCTGCATGAAGACCTGAGAGGTTACCAAAGGTCAGCAAAAAAAGAAGTGATTAAGAATATTTTTCTGCATTGTCAGCAAAAAGGAAAAAACATTTTTGTTTACTTGTAACGGGTTGATGGGGGCATAATTAACCCTCAAACAGCTTTTTGATACTTAACCGATATTTACTAGTGTTTCTTTCACATGTATTTGGCCTTTGCTGTTGCTGCTTTAGATGACTTTCACCCTGCATAATGCATGCATTATAGTACAGGGAAGTGCAGTTTTATGCGTGCTTTCCCTCACATACCAGACATGTGACTGTATCATACGGGGAAGCGCGGCCTTACGCATGCACAGACCAGCTGTGGCTCTAGACAGGTTTGTGTTTCATGTCACAGATCACAAGATGTTGACATGAGTGCTTCACATATCAGTCAATGCGCACTCAAGATGCCAACCTCCTCTTCTACCGCATCTCCTATGTGTTTTCATGGAGTCAAATGAACGTTCATTAGAAACATGTCTAATGTTATCCACACTTTTAGTTTTTTTTTTTCTTTTTTCTTATTTTGCTTTTGTTGCAGTCGCTATAAACTTTTATTTTGAAAGTGTGTACCGGATGCAGTACTCCAGTTGGCGAGACTTGACTCTGACGTTGATAAGTGAAAGCTCCATAGCAACCGAATCACCACAGAGGAAAAGTTGAGATGTTGTGTTTTGATGTTTAACAGAGGAGAAGAGCAGGAGAAGATGCTGCGCCTCTCTCACCCCCGCAGGCCGCAGACAGGAACCCTCCCCTGACGGAAACATGCCCGCGACTAAACATATCAAACCGAAGCCGGTGGAGGCGACGAGAAAACCCGCGGAGAGAATAAAGCCGGTGCAGGTGAGGACGGTGAACGGAGCAGAGAGTGAACTCAGAGTACCCACTGTGCGTAAAGGCCGCGCGTCGAGCTGCCCGAGGTGTCCGCAGAGGGACAGGTGCGAGAGGACCCCCACCACCACTACCACCAACACCTCCACCTGTAGTGCAAACACCAATGGGACACAGAGCACAGCCTCCAAGGCGAACTGTGAGAGGAGGAGAGCCAGGTCCACCTCCACTGCCCCCAAACCCCCTCTCCCACACTGCTCCAAGACCAACCCGGACTGCCGGAGGGCGAGCAGCGGTGTGAAACACGCAGCTGTCAGCCGGGAAACGACCACCTGTCCGGGTCAGCGGCAGCAGCGGAGTGTCAGGGCCGAGGCCAGGTGTGCAGATCACAGGTGAGAGCGCAGCCTCAGGGGGCACGTATGGATTAGATCTTTTCGGTGGCTTTTGATATGACAGTGGCTAATCTGATTTTAGCTTTCACTCCAGAACTATAAACACGTCAGTAGTATTAAATAAGAGTATCTGCTGACAGAGGTTCAACAAACTTTTCTATAGCTTCTCTCACATGGATCTAAAGAGCTCAAAACGAGATACAAGCAGTTTGAGAATAATAATGTAAAAGGTAATAATGAAACCAGTACACTGGATAAAGATGAATTTAAAACAGTAAGATAAACCACAAGGACAAATATGATAGATATAAAAACATTATATATCAAATAGAATGGCCATCAAACATGAAAGCAGCCCCACTTTACTCCATCTCTTGTTCATCTATCTGCAGGTGACACGACTCAAACTTCTACAAAAACACATCTATATTTATGTTACTGTCCATGTCATTACTTTTAGTTTGTGTACAGCACAACAGAATATCACAGCTCGTTTAATTTCAGGAGCGTGGTAGTCTTCAGGACTGTAAAATGACGAGGCTCCAGCGGCACCTTCAGAGATCAGTGTCCTGCAGGAGGCCTCCTCAGAGTCTGTGCAGTGTAGAGGAGAAAAATGTGTGGAAGTCTCCTGGTGCTAAAGTGTCCTGCTTCCCACTGCTGTCTGCAGCCATCTGTTGCAGTGGATTAATCCCACACGCTTTACCTCCCACTGGCATGACAGACCTGCGGGTGAACTGTGTGACCATCAGTGTAAACATCCACGTACCACTGATGGTTCGTCACACTTTGAGACTTTACTTCACCCAAAGGGGCTGTTTATGTACTAATTATTTATTTGCATATCAGAGATCATTTAAGCATTTTGACGCCTCTTACCTCCAGTATCTTTACAAGGATCGCTTTCATGTTGGTTCTGGTGTCTTCATGTGCACCTTGTTCTGACTTATGATGTCTTAAAACCTTCATCTCTGCATTGTCAGCAGTCAGAAAGACAGTCTCTTAAAGCTCCATGTTTTCATCTGCTTTGTTGTGACAATACAGAAGTCCTGATGGCTGGTTTGAAGGCTCAGTTTCTGAATACAGGCTGTGTGCAATTCACTGTGCAGTGAGGCTTTGATACTTTATCAGAGAGACATGGACATCCACTTTAACACTGTGTGGACTTGTAAAGGAAATGTCTTTTTGTCTGTTTGTGAGTTGTAATGATATTCATGATGGCATTTTACCCACAGAGTGTGAAAATGTCACAAGAATCGATACAGGATTCATTCAGAAAATGCAAGTTGTTAAAGGAAATGAAGCCTCAGTTTGGATAGGAGGAGGCAGGCCCTCGTGGACAAGTTGTGACCTGCACATTCACTACGCTGTGAAATAATCATGTATAACTATGTAACGTTACGACACACGAAGCAAATACTCGGAAATACTTGCGCTTTTAAAATCACTCCGCCCAGCAGCCGTGTCTGGAATGTAGTTCCGGCTATGCATTTGCCTTGAGAACAACTCTGTCTCATAATGTTACATTATTATTTTATAGCGTGGTGAATGTGCAGGTCACAACTTGTCCACAAGAGCGTTTTGGAGTTGCTGGATTGTGTATTTGATGAGTTTTTAGGGACAGGGGACCTTGTACCATTCACATCCATTGTGTTCACTGAGCAGCTCACGTCTCTGCCCCGCAGATATCAAAACAACATACACTGATAATTAAAGATAATGAACCTACCCTATAGTCATATAGGGGTTATGGCAATAGGCGACTTTGCCAAAATGTTGAACCATCCCTTTAATGTTCATGTGTTGTTCTGTTTCAGTCACAAAGCTTTCACTGTTATTCCCCCGAACCCTAAGAAGAGGAAGGAGATACAAAAAAGTGAGTTGTTGTGTTTTTTGTTTTGTTAATAGATCCATGTGGAGTTAACCTTGTTGTTTTTTCATATTGGGGTTTGTTGTTTTGTGATTGGTTGAGCAGAAGCAGAGGCGGAGCTCGCCGCTTTAGAGGAGCTTCGATTGAGCAGAGCAATGGCTTATGTATCCATTAACCCCAGCACTGTTGGTGAGAAACACACACACACACACACACATAAAACAAAAGATCTATACTGATGTCTAACTGATGTGTGTGTCAACAGGTGGCTGCATGAGTCTGGAGGAAGTACGACTGAAACAGCAGCAGGAAATGATGGAAGCCAAGAGGAAACAGAAACCGGTCTGAGAAGACATTCAACGTCTTTATAGAAATATTAGCAGGTGCATTTACTCAGTGTTCATTTCCTGATGGAGGAATTGATTGTGTGTGTCTTGTTATTTCAGATGAGCAGACAGGTGATGGAGCACACACCTGTCCTGACGAGCTGAGCGTGGCGTCTCCCCTCACCTCTGCTGGCAGCTCAACGCCTCGCTTTATCTGCTACTATAAAGTCCAATATTTAGATGAGAACCCGACATGAAACCTGTGTTGTACATTTTCAGATTTTTCTGTATATTGTATGACATCATTATTGACCCGATCACAAGCATTTCTTGTCATTATATATATCATGTTTTGTACAAGGTTGTTTTGTGCCTGATCTCTAATCTCTGTTGTACGTAATAAACCAAACAAACAACTGAAAGTGTCACACAGTTAGATTACAAAGACATGTTTTCTCCCTTAAGTAACTGTTTAGCCGTGCAGGTCAGACAGTATTACATTCATTTGGCAGCACCTTTTACCTAATGCAACTAATATTTTTTCTCCTTCATATAGGCTCCTGTACTCAGGCACAACTATTTTAGATCAGATTCACAGTTTAGGTTCTGAGCTTTGTTTCTGTAGCAACAAAGAATTACAGTCATAGTAGTCTGGTTTATGGTTCTAGTGTTCTGCACGTGGGTAATGTTGTTTATCTGACAACATGTGACATGAAGATATTATTTAGATTTTTGAAGGGGAGACCTCTGTGTTTCTGAAGCATGCCTGAAATAAGAATACACCTGTGAGGTATGCAGTGTGTGCTCATGGACAGCTCTCCTTCCTGTATTTTCTTTCAAGGCGTGGCCCATGAACACATCACACCACTCTTCTCCGTTACATAAGACATGTTGCAGAGATGATTGGAGGGAATGTAAAAGTGACGCAAATGTGCCGTCACTAACTTTTTCACATGCACCCGAGCAAACCACAGGAAATAAAACTGAGCTTTAATGACACTGCTGTGTGTGTGTGTGGTTGTGTCACTCATGTTGTCTGTTCACACATGATAAACTACAGTTCAGTCCTGCTTGTCAGACCCCAGTGGGGAATGATTCGGTCAAAGTCAATCAAATTAACAAACACAATATCCCGCAGTTTCTCTCCATGGACTCTTGACTGTGGTGGTTCACATATGCTGAATCAACACATCTTTTGAAATCTCAAAACCCAGTTTCTGTTTTACTTTTGGCTTCTGATCTTCAGTGTGATTTAATAATTTACTCAAACAGCTGAACTGTACCTACTAGTGCAGATAACTCAAATTTTTATAAACAATGCATTAGTTTGGGACTATTTTCAGCGGTGGATTAATCAACATTTACTCATCTTGTGAATATGCAAGACAAAAAACTAGTGTGTGTTCATGGTGGCGGAAGATTCATCCCACCCAGTACAATACTGTAGTTCACTGATGTGTTTTTGAAGGCTTTTGGATGACATCTAGGCTTGATGACGATCCATTTCATGATCAGAATAAGCCCCTGGTCATTTCTTTGCAGTCATGTTTACGACAACCTTAAACAAACCAGGTCCTTTTCTGTTCTGTTGCACTCTGGCCCATGAAAAACTGCATTTTATCTCCTGTATGTTTGCTATGCATATCCGTCTGAGTGGAAATGAAAGCTGGAATTTGATTATACAAAACTGAATACTGAGACAAACAAAATAGCAAAAATGAAGAAATAAATAATTTTGAATCAGCCCGTAAAATACCCATCATGTGTCTGTTTGAAGGGCAGAGTACAAGTTGCAGGTGACAAAGTTCCCCTGTTATTTGTGGGATTGATTGACAATAAGAAAAAAGTGTTTTAAGAGTTATTTTAGGAAGAAGTCTCCAGAGACAAGGTAATTGAAATACCTCCTGTCGTTCTCTCCTCCACCACCAGAGGTCGGGCTCTGCTCATTTCAGAGACAGTAAAGGTGACAACCATAGCCTGACAACATTTGGTTTCCTCTGTAAATCCTCCATACAGATCTATATTACAGTCAGAGCATGAACTCAAAGTAACAGGATAAATAAATGGCAGCAGCCAAACACTGAACTATTACAGGCTTTCATTAGGGTATTTTCTATGTTGCATTGGCGGTCTTGCGTGTGTAACACACACGCACGCGCGCGCACACAAATTAAAGGACAGGGAGCTAAATGCCAGCATCGTGCTACTGTCCCGGCCATGCATAATTAAAATGTCATATTAGGTGACTGGAATACCCGAATGCGCATGCGCGACAGCTGTAATTGTTTTGTGTCGCCATGATTGTAGTTCTTTCAGACGCCATTCTGTGACGCGAATGTTGCATTCTAGGGATTGTCGTGAGCTCCGACATTTTGATACTCTAGACTCTATTTAGGGAATATAACGTTATTTTATGTTTAAAACTTCTCTATCATTTAATTTATTTTCCATTGTTTTTTGTGTTATTCTCGTTTACTTACTCAATCCTTTATTATTTTTTAAAATCTGCATTAGTGCCATACTACTGCATTCCTTGTGTTTCAACATCTTATTACCAGTTTGCCTATCATTTGTACAAATGCTTTGAATTGTATCAATCTGGATTAATTCTACTATACAAATAAACTTTGTTTGCCTAAACTTTGTTTGTCAAAATGAGACCCACTAGCACCACATATGTCTATCCCGCTTTTCTGCATATTTGTGTTCACTTGCTGTTTGACCATCATATTTCCGACGGTGCCTGAAGGCGGCATGATTCGGTGGCTGCTGAGCTGATCTTTGTGCGAACGAAGCAGAGCGGTCGCAGTTAGCAACGGAGAGCAAACACACACAGAAAGACCCAAAAGACGGCAGAGGAGACAGCGTTTGAGCCAGAAAATCCACACCGAAGGCGATCACAGAGTGACAGGGACGGCCTTAAAATGGTAAGACGACATTTACAGAGCTGAGAACGTAGGCTGGCGACACTAAGAGCTAGCGGGCTAATGCTAAACGGTTAGCGAACTGTTTTCCTGACTCATTATTGAGGAGCCCGAGAAGCTAGGCTGCCATTTTACACCAGCAACACGGGCAATTGGTCTATCCTGGTCGCTCTGGCTGGCTCAGTGAATATTGTATTTATGTTGATTATATCCCATATAACACTTTTACATCAAAACGAATAAAACATATGACCCAAATAGGGGCCGTAGTTGAAATGAAAGCCAGTCCACCCAGCGTCTACTGATAAGCTAAATGGCTAATCGAGCCTTAGAAGCTAATGATAGCTAACAGTATTGCGTAGGAGACTATGGTTCAATTCACCACCCGGCGTGAGGAAATTAGAACAGGTATTAAGAAATATTGTTGGTATATAGCTTTGTCCTATTTTATGGGATGGTTACAAGACTAGTTGAGCTGACGATGCCACAGCTAGTGTTTAAAACGAATAGATCGGCCCTCCACTGCTTCAGAGTGAGGGATAGTGATTTGAACCTGACACAGGGCTCCTGGGCTCCCACACTCCTGGAATACTTGGAGAAACCTTCCAGGTTTTAAATCGGCTGTCACCAGGCCTGGAGATGTTTGGAAGATTGTTTAACTTTGTCGCATTTAAGAAGACTAACTCTGTCCTTCATGATGTGATCAGGATCTCCCAACAGAAGGAAAATATTCCTCATTGTTGACTGGCTCTATTTCCTCTTTCCCTGATTTTTGAATAGGAATCAAACACAACTGATCTAAATGTTTAATAATTAACTCTCATGTTTAAAAAGTCCTATCATCTTCAGTTGGCACCGTGTTTTGCCCTCATATACAAATGTTTTATTTTCTCAAGTTAATGAGCCAGTAGTTTGTAGTATAGCTTCAACCTACTGTTATGCATATACATCACTTTATTGTCCTATTTAGGTTTGCAATGATCGTTATTTCTCAAACTTGAATTCTTGTCAATGTTTAGAATTTAAATCTTTAAATATGTGAATATAATATATCAGTATTGTCTGATAACATTGTAATAACACTGTAACATTTTGGGTTAATACAGAGCTCCTGTGGACTTATAAAACGGTTGTTTGGACACATGTTTTGCAAAGGTTTGCTGATCATGTAGCTGATATTACCTTTGAATGATTGTTGTTGGTTGCTCACTGAAGTTGTCTTTACATTACTTTGATTTGAAAGTTGTCAACATATGTTCAATTTTTAGTTGACCAGGAGAAGAACTCTGTTTTTGATCAAAAACTTTACCTTATAACTGTCAGTAAGGTTTTCTGTTTGTCCAGACAGAGATGTGCAGTGGTAGTTATTAGGACTACATGTGAATATATCTCTTATGTTATAAGATGTTAATAGTACTGTCATCTCATCTTGCATCATGATAAATCATGGGGTTTCTGTGTGGTTGAGTTGCTTCACTTCTAAGAGGTAGCAGTTTCCATCAGTGTTTATATTTGAGCGGTGAGGCCTAGTTTTACATGTGTAGAAACATCTCATCCCCACAGGGTCAGCCTGTTTAATTGGTATTATCTGTGTGACCTTAAGGTGGAGGTGTATTGGTACTTAGCACAGTATCCACTGTAGGGTAACGTTTTACATTTGCTGTTATGAAACAGCTGCAGTTATCCATCTTCACACGTGTGTTTGTTGAGAGGCAGCAAATAAAATGTTCATATCCTCACGTTTGTTTTTTATGTCATGTAGAATTTGTCGGTTTGAGGAGAAGTGTGTATTTTCAGTCAGCCCTAAGTAGCCTGAAATAACAAAAAATATTTATGTTGTAGAGCTACTGATGTGTTGCATTCAAAGACTCCTTGTTCTTTGGCTTTGACAACAATCTTGAATTTCCACATTTGATGTGATGGAAATATCTATTTAAGGCAAATTTCTGCAGTGATGTTTATACTACTCAGAGCACGAGCTGCACCTGATATGCCCTTTTGCAATAGCTCACTCACACAGGCAGAGTTCAGTTGACAGATTTTTTTTTCTCTGCTCAACATCATGCTGACAGACAACTGAAATCAGTCTGCATTTGTGTTTTGGATCCCTAAAAAGAGTACCTAGGGTGACTCTACTAGCAAATCAGCTGTATGTAAACATGCTGTTGTTGAAACTGGAACGAGCAGATCAACTGCGGATTGCTCTGCAACAGTTGTGATGATCGTTTATCATCTGACGATCTTTATGGGCCATAAACAGCCTTTAATATGTGATTATTAGGCCACAAAGAGAATCATTGGCATGCTAATCAGTAAGAAGAAGAGCCTTTGTTCTAATTGGAGCTGAGACAATTAGTCAGTTGCTTGAAAATGTATTGGCATTCATTTAATAATTGATAAACTATTACACATTTTCATTTGTGTGGATGTCACGATTTTTTGTAGTATATCACTTTTGGAAAGATGGTTGGATGAAGCATCGCATCTTTTTAGACGAAACAACAAATCAACTAATGGAGAAAAAGAGGCAAATGAATTCACAATTAAAAGAATGGGCCCCAGCTGTTCTCATTAGAAATCATCTGTTTGTGAATGTTTGATGCAGTGAAATCATTTAGCTTCTGCAGACATGGAGATTCAAAGTCACACCAGCCCCGGTCACACCGTCCTACCTCCTTTACCCTGTCTGACCCATCCAGGTCGGCCTGCTTAATATGTACAAGATGCTTTGAAGTGACGGCACCGATGGTAGTGATTGTAAAGTCAAACCAAAGGGGCTGCGAATCTCTGCTTGGCTGCTCTTCTGAATGCTGAGCAGAGCAACAGAAATCAAAAGCTGCTTACGCTAATGAAATGTCCTCCCTCGCCGCCTAACCCAGCCTTAGATCGGTCGCGTACATAAACACACACATACACACCTTACAAGCAAGTCAGTATAGAAGAGCAGCTCATTGCTGTTGTTCAGATTTAGCTGGAGCTCCACTGCTCCTCATGACTCACCGTTGTTACCAGATGTTTTTGCTTCGGTCACCAAAAAAGCAAATTTAAGGCAGGAATTGTGATCCTAAAATCAAAGTGATGGACATGTCTGCCTCTGCACTCGGTGGAAATGGCAGGCTCTTGCACCTTTTTGTTATGCTGTGGTTTGCATTCTTTGTGTTTTAAATGTAGGGTATTAGGTTGTTGAGTCTGGCCAGGACACACAGTGACCAGGGTAATCTGATTTACCAGGCTGAGCTTTTTTTCCCACGGATACCGCTCTCCCTCTTTCTTCCTCTCTGTCACTCTCCACCACTCCCTGCATCCTTCCCCTTTAGCAAATCTCTCTCATGCACTCACATCGGGTTCATGAGTTGTGCTGATACCTGCAGTAAAGACTTACTCAGAACAGAAACCAGCCAAAAAGCAGGTGAGGTTTGACTGGTCACTCTGTCAAATATCTAATAGCTACTTCAGCTGGCAACCATTCATCACAGAGAAATCCCAACATGAAAATCTGCAGGGATTTTAGAGTCCTGTAGCTGCTGGGGACAGACAGGGTAAGCATGTTTTTTGTTTTTTCATGTGAATTGAGTGCAAAGAAACACATTTGCATTGTGCAACTAGCATAAGATTTAGTTTAATTTGTTAAGTTTTCCTTGACGCTGGCAGCAGGTTTTTAACACAGTAGTGTGGTGGTTTCCCCTCTCAGTGCTCAGTGCTCCCAGCCCTATGTGGAGTTTTGTGATACTGTTTGTTATTTGCGTTTGGAGGCACCAGTGCTTGTTAGTACTTCAGATTATGTAATCTTTAATATTTTATATTCTTTTTTCTCCTTCACAAACGAGCAAAGGTCCAGCATCAGTGTCCTCTTTTACTCATCTCAAAATCGTAGGGCCTCACACATTAAAAGTCAGACTGTTGTAATGTGAGGAAATGAAGCCAGTAACCATGTGGAGATAAAAACTGATGTGTAACTGAACATAGCTGATGGCTAGTTTTGCAATGGCATTTGGAGATTAAACTCTATTGAGTGTGTACCTAGTTTAGACAATTAGGTCAACATTGGACTTGTTTATACCTAATACTATCTACAAAACACCAGGATATAGTGAAAAATGCTATTTAATTTGCATTCACATTGCCATACAGTAGTCAAACATACAGGCACCTGCTAATGTTTGGAATAAGTTTTTTGTTGGTATTTTAAGATAATTTGAAGTCTAGAGGAGAAAACATGTTGTTTTCTCCTGACAGGGGTCACGTAATCGTAAACAATACTTGTTGACAGGGTAGTTGCATTGGACCAGACACATGTAGGCCTAGTCAAGTCGTTCCCTGAAAAGCACATGTTCCTTGAAACAGGCCGTGACCTTTGAACCTTGCTGCCTTCCTGCCTCATGTGAACGAGGAGCACGCTGACCACGGGGCATTTGTTGACAATCAGGCGTGGGAATCTTGTTTTGCGACACACTTTCTAGAAACAGTTGCCTCTCACCAGGTTGTCCACATCCAGCTCATCTGCATCCCATAACTGTGAAACTGATAATGGTGGCGACACATATCTGATACCTTCTGACGTGGGAATCTGAAACCTGATCCCAGAGCTGCTGTGAAGGGCACCTTTCTTACCACCGGTGAATAGGAGTGCAGGAGACAGAGAGACCCAACACACCGCCTTCTGTAGTCGAACGGCTACTCGGTGGTATTGTCTGCCCCAGTTGCCATGGCAACTGTCGGAGCACCTCAGGTAGATGGGGCTGCCTCTCTGAGTTGAGCCAGGATCTACTGAAGAGCAGCGCCGGCTGGAGCGGGTCTTGAGTCGGCGTGCACCATATCAGGAGCATCTGCGATGTGCGACAGATGTTTAGTATTGCGATGACGATATGACTTGCGATAAATATATATTCTCATGTGCACGCATGTCCAGTTTTACTGAGCGAAGCTGCGTGAAGAACACAGATGAAGGTCACTATTGGTTACTCCTGCCTCACTGCTGAAAGGGGCCTTCTGTCTCAGACTGTAGTCATAGCTTTACACATGTCTGTAGTAAACACACAGTTTTCCTTTTAGCTTGTTCACAACAGGTCACTGTTGGCTTAAAGTTGGCATGCGGTGTGTGTAAAAAAAACAAATTGCTTTTTTTTTTTTACTTGCAAAGGTTGTGATGACACTGACAGGTTGTTGTCAGCTACAGTAGGAAGTTCACTCCTCGCTGGTCTCCACCACAGAGTGTGAGCTGTCTCTGTGTGTGACGAGCTGCAGCCCACCACCAAAAAGCAGCAGTGTTTTTTTCTGGTTCATTTGGTGCCTTGAAAATTCTGTGACTGCATGGTGCGGGGAAATGAAATTATTTTTTTGACATTACATTTCAGTCAGTCTTGGGGGGGATGGTTTATTGTGCATATTGCATTCATTGTTTATATCGCAACGGCGATGAAAATACAATTCATCAATCAGCACTGGTCTAGTTATTAGAGCTACAGCTAACCATTAATTTCATTATCTATTAATTTATGGTTTCATTATTTAGTTCATAAAATGTTTGCATCTTCAAATGTCCAACCACCAGCCCATAATCTAGAGAGATATAATATATTTGAAAAGCCTGAAAA
>OMNW01035838.1:0-28735 GCA_900303245.1 Selene dorsalis
TTTTGCCTTGCAGGTGCAGCTGATCTGTGGCCCAGAGAAGGAGGAAGCAGAGGCCTAGAAACAATAGCAGGCCTCAATTCTATATTTATATATCAGTTCTTTGTTTTATATCTGCATTTAACTGCTTATTTTGGGGGGTTGACATCAGTTCAAGCAATTTACCATACCATGCTGAAAAACTCCCCTTGTCAGCATACAAACATCTTCAGCCTTGTTGATGGCCAACAGGGTTATGGGATCCCCCCTTTGACCTGGGTGTAAAGTCCATTTTATATGGGACTTCAAGTCTTAGGCTTCGCAGTTATTATCCAATGCAGATACAACCTATATTGTTTGATTGTATCAATCTGTGCTGTTAAATCCCCTGTATCTGCCACAGACATTCATTTATTACCTTAATTCAACAGATCAGCCTGTTGCAGCACATTGGGTGAAAGTCAGGGAAATGCCAGGAGCAGGCTGCCGGCCGAGCACAGGAAGTGCAATAAATGTGTGATGTAATGAGTGGATGCTGGTGCAGTGCAAAGGATCGACATTATCTTTGCTGGTCAAGTGCATGATAACACCCCCAGGAGTGTCCAGAGAGCAATTGATAAATCCTGCAGGTGAACACCTCTGATCTGGATCAAAGTGCTCAGCTGGTGAAATGTGGCAGAAAGATAAATATGTGACGGAGCAGTGAGTGGGTGACCTGGATGCAGTATGGTTATACGCATTCACACCTCAGACAACAGCAGTGCACTCAGGAGTCCGTCAGTAACCTATTCACCTAAAATATTCACCTAAATTGTGCACTGTAAAAATGTTGAGGACTTTTCTTGACTTTCATTTAGAATATTTGGCATTTTGTCACACAAGTGGACTGTAGCTTAAAAATACAGTTTTCACTAAGCAAAAATGTATGTTTCCTTCATACACAGAGTTCAGCACTTTCAGATTGTGCACACTGTGTAGGTTCATGATAAGTCAGGGATAGAGAAACAACATAAAGTCAAATCTCTGAGAGTAAAAGGAGCAAAATTCAAATGAATTGTGAGCTTATCAGACTATGTGGCAGAGGAGGAGGAAAACAGGCACTGTGCACACTGCAGTCCTGACACTGTGGCGTTCTCAAATGTTCCAAAGTACAAACTTTGAAAAAAAACACAGTCTGCTGTACATAGTTCACTGAGTTCCTGACAAGCTAAATGCTACAAAGTGCAGTTCAGACATGTCACATGTGAAAGCACGATGAACAGCTTCTTCTCACAGAGAGGGGAGAGACACAGTTTGCATACATAACTCTGAACTGTGGGTGGGGTGTCACAATGTACACACGAAAGGTTACATTCACTTCTCACCAATGCAAACCCTTCTCCAGCCATTGTAAGAAGTGTGCAGGAAGTGCAGTAAACGTATGATATGATGAATGGATGCTGCTGCAGGGTAAAGGGTCGGCGACATCTTTGCTGGTCAAGTGCAGTCTGTGTCATTTTAGGGAAGTTACAGAAATGACTGGACAAAGCCCCCTGCAAAAACTACATCATAAAGCCGTGGGGGAGGGGGTTTCTGAAGTTATTCGACCATCCAAAGAAGTTGTGATTGTTGCACATAAACCTCAGTGAAAACACAGACACATTCCCCTTCACTGAGACCAAGGCAGTCAACTGAAACGCATCACATTCCCCTTAGTGTTAATCATATGTGAGACCTGTACCATGACATACAAGCGCGTGGATAAAGGAGAAGTTTTGGGTTGACTGGAGATCTTGAGCTTAAAGTATAACATAGCTGGCAGCATGTGACCTTTTTTTTAACTTCCTTCAGTGGAGAGAACGTGTGCAGAGCCCCACTGATAAAGAAGACTGATGGTTTGTCATGCTCCAGCACCACTCATACCTCACCCCCACCTGCAACACCATCACAAGATCATTACCAACGAGACATCATGTCAATTCTGAATAAAACAATCATACAAGCACCTACAAGACTAGAACTGTATGACAGCTTCAGGCAAAACAACAAAAAAAGACAAAATATTAAAATAGCACCAAAAATAATGCTTAAACGGCTGTGAGATGTTGCAATATTTATGTCAGAACCTTTATGTTACCCGCAAAGGGGAACTGCTTTAAATGCAGGGATCATGTGAACAGTGCCATACAGACTCTTGGTTTACACCCTTGGCCTCTCTCTCTTGGACGTATGTTCATAATCGTAGTTCCAGAGTGAAATGTGCACAACAATGGCTGTTTTAAAACACACGGCCATGCCCCACATCCATCAGTGTGAGACAGGAACTTGATTAAGAAAGAGGAAGCTGATAAGGCTCAATTGCGCTGTAGCTGATCCATATCTGAGTGGGCAAACGTCAGGCATTACGCCACTGGGACAGCGGATATGTAGTCCGTCTGCCGCAGTCACGCTTAGGTGCGGGCTGGGTTTAAGTCTGCGGCCTCCATGAGTGCTAATGTGTTAAGCAGCTGCCGAGGTCAGTTCATTAGGACTTGCAATATAATAGACGGGCCAGCGATTTTCAAAGGAACAAAGCACTTTGTTCACTTGTAATATGTTGTGCATCATTTACTTCCTCCACTTATCTTTCCATAATCTGTCAGAACATTACGCAGATAGTGTGTCTCTCTCAGTGTGTGGGCTCTAATGAAGAGTTTAAACTTAAGCATTGCTCACAAATAATACATGATATGTAAATGTGTGTATTTGAAGCTTGTACATGTGCAGAAAAAAATCTATCATGATACTGTGTAAAGATACAAAGTTGTGTAAAAGCCAGTCCTCAGCACTGGGTTTGGTGCTGATGTTAAAAACACAGATTCAGATTCTGTCTTTACACAAATAAAACTGTTTTCATGTCCATTCAACTCTTAAAACCAAGATGTTTTGTTATGAAGTGAAACTGTCACCATCATGACAAAGACAAACATGTTGACTGTTTGTGTATACTTGATTGATAGCTTGTTTTTTTGAGGCGGAAATTAGACAAAAATACAGCGTGACTTGTACTTGACTTTATGTCTTTGTCTGCTGTGTTTTAAAAAGAAGTTGAAGAACCAGTGCTGCTGGTGTCGGCCGGTTCAGTGCAGGAGGCAACACGCTTGTACAGACACAGCCTGTAATTACATGAAGCCTGCAGACAGGAAGGACAAGCTGGGGTTTTTACCCTGTGTCAAAAGACACAGCATCATCCACATGACACAAAAAGTCAAAGATTAGATGGAGATAAAGATCTATTTTTCTTCAGCTTCATATGGCACAGATCAGATTCATATTGAATAGTTAGATGCATGTCTGTTGTTAAAATTAACATGTTACTTCCAGGACTACCTTTTCATTGTTTATTCTTAACCTACAGAGCATTACACCATTGTAATCTGCAATACTACATGTTTGCATGTACAGTGAATCAAATTCCCAGTAAAAAAAAAAAAAAAGATGTGATTTGAGAGTTGTTTAGTTAAGTTTACAGTACAAAAAGCTAAAACAAAAATGTTAAAAAGAAAAACAAACAAATATACAATGTGGTCAACTTATGGGACAGTGCTAATTAAAATAAAGAACTGCATCATTTGGCTTTCAAAAGAATGAAAGAAATGAAAACTGTGTATGTACTTTTGGTTCTTACTTTATATACTTTCAGTGTGGATATCATTTTCTCTTCTGTTGGTGATTAGTGATCAGTGATTATTGATGTAAAAGAGGGTATAAGCATTTTTTTCTGTCTATATTGGTCATATGACTATTAAGAGAATTCTGCATAACGACTGAACAGAAAAAAAAAGGAAAAAAAAAAACTACCAGTAGCACACATTAAACTTTTCAAGATGTCGAAAACCAGTAAAAGCCAGTGACACTTGTATACAGCACACAGATAAACTTTATACTTGTGGTGGGAGATTTTTGTCATCTGCACTTGAGAGCTGAAGAATGGTCTGTGCAGCGTTACTCAACAAACTGAAGATCTCCGAGCTCTGCTCAAATATGTACTTTTTCCTTCTCCTCCTCCTCCTCCTCCTCCTCCGCTCTGTCCTTCAGCTGCTGGTAAAATGTGAGAAGCTGTATTTATCTTAGCCTATAATCAACATCACTATGATAATCAGAGCGAGAGGGAGGGTGCAGTTGTTAGGCCAGAGTGCTTTGCGCTAAGAGCTCTTAATCTGGCTACTGATGTCGGCTCAGGGCAGCAATGAAGATGAAGGCCTTGGCAAACCAGAGGGGCCACATGATGAGAGCATGACTGTTGCAGAGAAGAGAGTCTGTGAGAGGGTCCTTAACAGGGTCAGTGCTGCAGGTAGTCATCATGGTCACACTGGCCTCTAGAACACACTTCACCTCTTCACTACCACCTAGTACAGGGAATAAATAAACAGCTTGTTTATATATAATGCAATCATACTACCTGCAGACATTATGACCTTATTTATTGTTCATTTGCATATTGTAGCCATATTTTTGGTCATGTAACCAGTGCAGAGAGATTTTCACAGTGTCTCTATGCAGAGTGAGAGAGTGTGCATGCTGGGTGAGATTAAAAAAGACAAGCTTTCAGGGTGTTTGGAATCAATTCAACTGAGCATAAACAGTGGTAAAACCAGACTTGGGAGTGTTGGATGTTGCTGCTTCAATAACAAACTGACACTGAAGTTCCAGTAAAAAATGAAAACAATGTGTCTTTCTAAAATGGAACATTTGTTTCTTTCAAAGCCATTTACAGTAAAAATCTAGATGTATCTATATTTAGTACCTTGATATGAATAAGAGAAACAATTTCCCCCAGGTCAAAATTCCTTTGCAGTTTTTTGCATTAGACCTGACAGTAATCATATCCCTCCACCTGCATCCCAACATCAGTGCACTTTTACATCAGTATTTGAGTACAGTGCTACATGCTACACTCTAATTTTTACTTCAGTGCAAACATAGTTGAAAGTAAGTTATAGTTAACAAGTTAGTATTTGTTTTCAGTTGAAATACTGTAAATGATAGATTTGTCAGATTTTGTTGGATGGAGATGTGACCATGGTTACTGTACCTGCAATGAGCATGCTGACATTACACTTAAGCTCATGCTGTTGGGATATCCATGTACATGCATTTATTCAATCTTTTTCTCTTTGTCTTAATATTCAGAGACAGTTTTCTTTTGCATGAACACATTGTTTTGTTTCTTCCACCCTGGCTGTTATTTTAGTTGGAACATGATACAATCATCTACATTATAAATAACTGTAATGTAACTGCAAAGCAGTGAGCTGAGAGCACAGGAGGCTTTTGGGCTGCAGAGAGCCTAATGCCGGTTTACAACAACAACAGAGAGTAAAATCTGCAGAGTATCTGCCTTGCATGTGCTCAGACCAGGCAGGCCACCCCAGAACCGGTTTCAAACCTGTTCAGATTAACCCTGTGGGTCAAGTCAGGGGGAACTGGAGAGATCATAGCAGAGCACACCACACCACTGCTTTATCCAAGCAGCCTGGCACCTACAGTAAAGCCTATAAGCAGATCAGCTGTCAGCTGGCCAGAACAGACGTACCACACCATACACAAAACAGTAACCTCTGCTGAACACAGTGGATTTTGTGAATTTTGGAATTTTTTAATGACATAATTACGTGGTTCCCGCTTGGGAAAGCTTCATTTTTAGAACATTGTTCCATCATTAACAGTCAAAACCAGCTAGAGGGGCTTACTCAGATGGACAGATACAGCCGGACATCACCATCACCCAAATTCCTCCCAGCTTTTTGCTTCAATAACCAGCCTGAAAGATCAAACCCCTGAATTATCAGTGACTCCGCACTCCGCAGATCATGGAGAGCTTTGTACTTCAAATCAGATTTAGTGCGCTGAGAACACACAGGTGCTACAAGAAGTTAGAAACACTAAGCTTATTATTGACCACAATTATGAGTCATCCATTTACCCTGGCTGGAGTTATGTCACAACTCTGGAGGTCAGCCTCTTCAGGAGGCAGTTCACAACATGTGGGCAGTTTGCAAGGCCGCTGTGAGCTGTACAATTGATTTTAGTGCTGCTCTCCCAAATTAATATTGCAAGTATGAAATTGCATATTCATTCCCAAAGATCTCATATCACTTTTTATTTCACATGTTCTTAGCAGTCACAGACTGCTCTCTTTGTCTGTGACCTCTGATCTGAGCATGAGCTTTCACACACCCTCTGTTTGGCTGTTTGGTGTTAATAACCGCGGTCTGTTCACTTTAAACAAAGCACAGAAAGAGAAAGACGAGGGAAAAAGAGACTATTTGTCAGTGAATGATACATAAAAACGAAACAAGCACATGAGAGAAAGAGGGAACGAAAGAGAGATATATATATATAAATATATCTATGTGGTCTTCTTTGTGTGGCTGTAGCTGTTGTCTGCTTCCTGGGGGCTGGTAAACACTGAGATGAGATGGATGAGATTACCACTGGCATCCACGTGGAGCCATGAAAACTGGTTCCAACCAGCCTTCATGATTTTGCATGTAAAACGCCTCCTTTGTTGTGTGCACTCACATCACCTCCCTGCAGCGTACGCTCTCAGCGCTGCTGATCTGTGTCGTGGATTACAGCCCAGCCAGGGTCTGGGGTGACTTCTGACTTAGACGAGAGGTCATGGGTCAGATCGCTGCACCCTGCTGCGTCCAGCATCACATTCACCTCAGCATTGTCTTTAAATTCAATTTGCTGAAATTTTTACAAAGGGATGTCTTTATGATGCTTGGTGTGGTTTTACAGTTCAGAGATGAGTAGAAATGTGGAGCAGCACCACTGTAGATGTAAAGTGGACAGTGCCATCTGGTGTTAATACTGTGTCACAGATTTACTATTTTTATTTTGAAAATCACTGATTTTATGTAGAGGATATTGTAAAATGTACTCACTTCTTCTCTGTGACTTGCATAACTACGTTATGTATTATTTCCTTCTTTTTAAGTACCACATTATAAATATGTCACAATAAATATGTAATAAAAGCCAAAACCCTAGATAAATGCATCTCATGAATTTGCCACATGGTGCATGTACAGGCAGTCAGTGTAGTTTTTGGACAACATCCTTTTATTATGAGTAATCTTCTTCTATAATTAGCAGATCTTTGGAAAACGTCACAGCCAGAAAATCCTGTGTGTTACCAATAACATGAACCACACCTGTCTGGATAGCCTGAAACTGAGGCATTTCAAAAGGCCATCAGCCATCATCAGTTTCACTATTCACCCTGTGGTTTTCCTGCATTGACATGTCTCAGCATGTCTTCACTTCTTTGAAATGTGCATGCAAGCTCACACTCCAGCCACTGCGTAGAATAACCAGGCCTAAGGGGTGCAACACCTAACTGGAAGGCAGCCTAAGTTATGTCTGTGGACATGGGTAATTTCAGTTTCAAGTGAATGGCCCCTGAGCTTTTCTGTTAGGAAGTCAGGTCAAAGAGTTCTCTGTGAAACAATTAGTTTAGTGTGGGCAGCATTCAGAATCTTTAAAGCACATGAGGGCAGTGTAACTGTGAATCTTGGCAAGGTGAGGTGATCATTTAAACAGATATTGGATTGTTTCTGTGGGTGTTTTTAAAAGTGTTTAAAATTGTTTTTTTCCTTGGTCCCATGCACATCAGCGCAGCTCTGCCTCTCTGCTGGTGCTGCTGGTCAGCTCTTTAAACTGGAGCACACTGAGTAGAATCCATTGCAGGTAGTGTCTTGTGAATTTCATGATACCTCACTTCACACTACTCTGAGACATAAAAAACAAACAGACAAACAAAATACAACTAACTAACTGACTAACTAACTATGTGTCATTCATCATGTGAACATCATTTGAAGACTTTGATTGTAGCCTCAAATCTTGCATTTAAATATGAAATTGGTTCAACTTTCAGATTCTTCATATTTGGTCAGGGACAAAAACTTGAACTGATTTGCTTTGGAACAGGAGTCAAATAATAAGGCAGGGTAAGGGAAGCAACAACATCTTAAACAGTTTCCATGGTGCATCAGTAACCTGTGGTAATATCAGTGGAGGAGAAATGGAGTGTGTGGCTGGGCTGTCCTACTTTACCATGTAGGTGACTTGGTGGTGTAAAGCAGCTCTGATTCTTGCATGCAGTGTTTATTATTGATAAAGCAGCCTCGCCTCTGAGTCCAGTTTGCTCTGGGTCTTGCGTATCTGAGCATTACTCACACACTCATATGTACATGTGAGCACATAAACTAGTTCCCTAGATGTGATCTCTCCACAGTCAAGTAAGTTAATCACTCCCAGCAACACAGCAGGTTGGAGGTTCAGTGCACAGCACATGGACCTCAGCATCAGAGCCATGTGTTTCTTTGCATTACCCCTCCATCTAGTGGTCATTTTATATACTCCATCTATGCTCCTGGGATGAATTCCTCGAGTGTTCTGTACATATATAATGTTGTATCAAAGCTCTGATTAGACTAGAGGAGGCAGGAATGTCTTGCTGCAGCATGATACGCATGATGGCTTCTGGGTGAAAACAATAAACAAAAGAACTTCATGTAGAGAGAGAATGGAACTTCCTGTGTTTGCATCCAGCAGCCAGTGCTATTTTCTGTCCATTCGCTGTGCCGACACTTTACATTGTGCTTTGTTCTGATTCCAGTGACCATTGTTTCTTCTGTTAATTCCACAATTTGTCACGGTCAAAGCTAAACAGACGCAGGGGGAAAACCAGAAAAAAAAAAAGAACATGAGGCTTATGAGTCACAGTGTGTTATCCTCGCTGCAAAAAAAAAGAAAAAGAAGAAAATGAAAAACAATGCTGTGATATACTTAACATGTACAGGAGGGTTTAGTGTTTCAACCAATATCCCATTAGTGTGCAAGAGATTTTCTTACGTGAAAAGAACTATATATATAAACCTATATAAAACTACATGTGTGCCCAAATCTCAGCAGACAGAGGCTGAACATAACATTACTTCACTTCTTAATATTTTTTACAATTTCTCAACATTAATCTAATCTTTAAATATTATCTTATATGTGCATAAACCTCAACACTTACATTTTCTAAATTATGACTAAAAGACAGAGTGCCAAGTAAAAGAATGAATTTTTGAAGCAGTTGTTTTTGTAATTCTTGTGTGAGCCACAAGAGGCTGTGAGTGTCTTGTTTTCACAGAAATTCTGTG
Source organism: Selene dorsalis (assembly GCA_900303245.1). NCBI lineage: Eukaryota > Metazoa > Chordata > Actinopteri > Carangiformes > Carangidae > Selene > Selene dorsalis. The sequence continues at coordinate 9,159 of OMNW01035838.1, forward strand.
TTGATGCTGTTGACACCAAATTGAGACCGAATCTTCTGCTGCCTGAGCAGATCTCCAGATACGTTAGGGTTACACTCTCCTGTCTTCAGCTGTGCAGGTTTAGTCATCCTGCGTTCACTGCAGCCTCAGATTGAAACGTTCCTGGGTGAGAGGAACCTGCTGTGGTCCATCTGCCTCAAAGCCTGACATGTTGAAGCTTCTCCTCTTACCATAGATGCAAAAAGTAGATATTTGAGTATCTCTGAACTCCCTGTGAATCCAACCAATCACTTCTGACCTTCAACAGAACTCATGCTCACTGAAGTGTTTGTATTCTTTCATTAACCACTAATAAAGCCATTAGCTTCAACTGTTAAACCCTCTGTTGAGGTTGTCATACTAGAAAGTGGTGTCCCCACTGCTTTGTGCTACTGGGCAATGCAACATACTGTACACTGAACTGTGTGTGAGTAACTAGAAGCTGGCTTGTTTCAGTGGTGGTAAAGTGAATGAATTTTAACAAAGTGAAACCTCTAATGGTGTTGCTAAATGACTCTCAACAGACAACATGACAGTCTGTGGCTGAATAAAAGGCCAGTCGGTCCCTTATGACTCAGGCTGCTTCTTCACTCTAACCTGAACCAAGAGTTTAAAGGCGAAGCAGCCGCTGGGAGTCTTATCAGGTCATGGTGGTTCTGTGAAGCCCTGTAAGCATGGATGGAGCGTTCAGGGCCCCAGAAAAGCACCAGCTGTTCTCCGTTATTGCTGCTGCCAAGCCCTGATAAAAAGCACAGCACTTCGGTGATGGCACAGCACTGGGCCCCAGAGCCACAGTGTACCAAATATGTTTCAAACCCACTGAGCTGCATTTAAGGAATCAAGGGTAAAAAGGTTAGAGAATGTTTACCACGGCTCAGGGCCCCAGGGCCCCGGGGCCAGTGATCCAGGCTAATCTGACATATATTTCCATTGTAGCTGTTGGTGAACTAATGCTAAAGTGGTCCTTCCTCTCCCTTCCTCTCTTTCTCTGTATTTTCCTTCACCCTCCTCCACCCACTGAGTCTTCTCCGCCTGAGCTGAGCACTGCCAGGCCACCAGGATGGCTATAATTATCCTGACAAACGGAAATATGGTTGTTGGATTTGACATGGCCATTTTCACTTTAATTGCTGTTTAGATGCCAGCAGCGCCTTTTGTCATGCGGTGCTGGTTAATCATTGTGGGGGAGAGCGTTGGTCCGTGTGTGTTTATGTGTGTTTGTGTGTGTGTGTGCAGCCCCAAACAGAGAAATCAGCATGGAAATGGGCTACAGTGTCAGCTGTAACACATAAACACAGACATTCAGCACACAGAGCGCAGTCATAATTACACAGCCCGAGTCGCTACCCAGGGCTTCGAGGAGCTGGAATCAGGGTCATGAGCAAAGACAACACACCGAGTTCATCTCAGAGGATGAGATGATGGATGTCTGTCTCCTGCTCAGCTTTAAAACAGCAGGTTGATACATGATTAAGTCTTGTAGAGGTGTTATTAATCAGATCTTTTGGCACTTTTCTTTTTAACACACAGTTTGTAACGTCTGCCTCTTGGGTCTCTCATCAGAACAATAACAAATTAGACAAAGTCTGGTGATGTTGTGAAATTGCATGGGATCATGAGAGCTGCTGTCCTTGCCACCGTTAGCTTCTTCTTCCTCTTCCTTCCTTCCTTCTTCTTCATTTTCAAAACAAGACATGTCTTTGTTTAACTGATGCAAGACATGAGGATAACACATGGAAACATTTAGGATGATTTACATACAAACTCAATATAGTACAGAATACATGCATTTAAAAACAACAAACAAACATCAATATCAATAATGAAAAAAATCACTCAATGGGTGTTGCTATGCTATGGGATGTCTGGACACTCAGACAGAGGGAAATTTAGCACCAACAGGGTCACATTTCCATTTCATCATATAGTTGGGTGGCTGTGGTTCTGGAGATAGAGTGGGTTGTCCAATAATCAGACTGGTGGTTTGATTCCTGGCTCATGTTGGGATGTCCTTGGGCAAGATACTGAAGCCAAAACTGCCCTTGGTGTATCATCTCAACATGTATGCATGCATGTGTGTGTATGACAGAAATAAAAGAGTGCAACATTTGATTAACTTCATCCAAAGTTCAGTCAACAGAAGAAATCAGATCATCATTTGGTGTGACCAGGCTTTGTCTTTAAAGAGGAACTATGCAAGTCTGGCCGCTTTTCTGCTGTTTTGCTAACCCTCCTGCGGGCCATGTGTATTTGTTGTTGACGGCGGAAAAACAATCATGGAACGATGGATAATGTTATATAACATATACAATGTTAGGATGTGTATACTTGTGTAGTCTTATCTGTCATAAACAAAAGATTACGTGTTATGGGGCGTGTTTGTGTCGCGGTGCACAGAGAGGAGAGCTGGGACACCGGACCGGTGGCCAAGTACTGCACTGATGTTGCAAGGTTGGTTTTCAGCCAAGAGAAGCCAGGTGGAAGACAGAGAGCCTCCATTCTCCCTGTAACAAGTTACAAGTCATGTATGTTACCATCACAATTACTCCAAAGGTGTTTAATTGAGGTAATAATGTAGCATAGGTCCTCTTTAAAACAGCACCAGTTCTCCTCCACACACTTGCACACAGTTTCTCCAGGTGTCTGGCTGGCTGACTGGCAGGTTGTTGAAGCATCTTGAAGTGGTTGCCATAGTTCTTGTGTGGACTGAGGCTGTCTCAGTGTCTTCTGTCTCTTCATGTAATCCCAGACTGAGGACTCTGTGGGAGGGGGGGGGTTAACCATCTGTTGCAGGATTCAGATATATATATATATAATTCTTTTTAAACCTTACTGTAGGGGAAGTAAAGATTATGTTACCTCCACAATCTCTTGGACAGAAAAGACATAATTCAATACAATTCATTTCTCTGATGCAGTGCAACACCTTTAATGACAAGAAACTATGTAACAAATGAGTCGAGTGAAGGTTTTTGGTTATTGATAAAGTTTTCCCATCACTTTAAGGTTACTGGGCCTCATTCAAAAACATTGTGTGACAGTCAAAAACACATTTAAAATTCATGAGTGTCAGGAGAGACTGAGGAGTGTCAGTCTCTCCTGACACTCATGACTTCTCTCTCACACTGAAAACCGACCATATGCCAGCAGTCTGCATGAGGGGTAATAAGTCCTGACGGGGTCCAGGGGAGTTAAAGCTGGTTACTGCTTGCTTTGTGATCAGACAGTCCTGATCTCTGATGCCCTTAATGATGACACACAGCTGTAAAGTCACAGGTTACAGCCAATTTCTTATGGAAATGACTTTGATGGCACATGTGCAGTCAGTGACCTCCCATGACACGGTACAATAAAAGAGGAAATTGGTCAGTGGTTCTGCCTCTGCTCAGTCCCTGGTTGAATTAATGTAATTTCAAGAGATCATGTCATGGCTGTTCCCATGTGACACAAACACCAGACTGTCTGAGACCCAGAAGTCATCTGCCCAACCTTTTTGCTGGAGCTTGCAACTATAAAGAGCTGTAACCTGTACCAACAATCACATCTGCCCGCTGGTTTCACATAAAGGAGAGTTCCCACTCTGACCTCCAATCCACTGCTTCTGGACAGGATGTTGCCCTCAGTCACAGTAAGCATGAATGCACACGGATGCCCACACAAAGCCCAGTCATCCTGTTAGGGCACTTCTGTATATGTTCACCTTGTAGTTTCATTTCAGTGGGGGTCAGTGCACTTTACCATCTATCCGACACTTACCCACATTCAGAATGTCAAGTTGTCCACACAACTCATTAAAAATGTCAGAGAGAGCATAACATCATCACTCATGCAAACCTAATGTGTATGACACTAGGTGACAATGGCTTGCATGCATGGAGAAACTATAGGCAGTGTTTGCTCTCTCTGCAAATCAGAGGTTATGCACACATGGTCAAATCGCTCCACAGTGAATATGGTAATTACACGGGCATGCTTGTTGTTCATGCAGCATGCAGCTTTAAATATGGACGCAGATTCAGAGCTGTAGATAGGGTGAGAAAATCCCTTGCCTGTGTGGTGCCCGGAGGCTGCATGCTTTCTCCTTTGTTGTCACTCACAGTTCTTTGATGGGCCGGAGCCAGGGAGAAAGAGACAGTCAGATGGGAGAGGAAGTGCATGGCAGAGCGTGGTTAATTCCCAGTGGGCCTCACGGAACGACAACAACCAGGGGGCACTGGGAAACTCATGCAGCCAAGTTGGATGCTGCAACAGTGGATGGCATGAATGTTTAATGACTTGCTTTACAAAGAGAAGACAGACACTTGGCAACGTGTTACTCAATTAAATAGAGGGGAGGAGATGGAGGATGTCATATATACTTGATTCTGTCTATGGAAAATTAAAGGAGCAGCACCGACTACAGAGGCATGTGTCCTTGCGTGTGACAGCTCAGCCTCACTCTTGTTCAAGGTCCTTCCTCACTCGTGCCCCTGTCTTTGTATCCTATTGTGCTGTGCTGTGATACAATGTAAACTGTCAAGATGCCTCCTTCAAATCGACTCATTATTACCAGCACTTTAAGCCCCTAGTGTTTATACTTCTCATTAACAGTGTTCATTATGCAAAGAAGAAAACTAACTGCATTTTCTTATAGTCACTGTAATAGAAACACCCGTCATATTACCAACTGCTTTCCAGCCACTGAAATGTGCATAGAATATTAATGAACCCCTTTCATAGATGCAATGTATGTCTCTACTATGTCTCTACTACTGATGTGTTACTTATTATTCCAGTGGGTTACATAGCAGATTACAGTTCAGGGAAAAATCTTATATTAAGTCTTAAAACACACATGTCAAATTTGAGGCCCAGGGGCCAGATCCGGCCCGTGATACAATTTTATGTGGCCCGCGAGAAAATTTCATATTACTATAATTAATGGCCTGCCTGTATAATGATAGGGCAATTTTTACACCCTTTTCTGAAATCACAGTACAGTTTTCATGTCTGGCCCGCAACATACTTCATGTTTTAAATTTTGTCCCCTTGTCTGATGAGTTTGTCTTAAAATCTAACCTGGTTTATTTAGATAATGGATTAGCTGATTTACCATAGTTCTGTCTAAACAAGGTTCAATATACTTGTTCAGCTATAAGCAGCTATAAGCTATAAGCAGCATCTCTGGTGCAGATCCTGCAGAATGCTTTAAAGGGGAACTCTTCCTCCGGGCCATGTGCATTTGTTTTCAACGAAGCCAGTGAGAAAGCAATCCATGGAGCAGTGGATAACTTTATTTATTTATTTTTTATCATATACACATTACGATGTGTATATTTGTGTAGTCTTATCTGTCATAAACAAGAGATTGGTTACGGGGAGTTACGGGGCGTGTTTGTGTCGTGGTGCCACATCAACGAGATGTGGGACACCAGGGCGGTTTTTGGCCAAGAGACGCAGGTGGAAGACAGACAGCCTCCATTCTCCCTGTAACAAGTTACAAGTCATTTATCTAACCATCACAATTACTCTGAAGCTGTTTAATTAAGGTAAACAGCTATTTCTGCCGAAAGGTTTATAACCAATGATCTCTACAGTAACCACCACTGTACTCTCTTCCAAAAAATGAGTGAGGGGAGATCAGCACTGGTTTTTATTCATGCTTTGTTACAGTTTCTGCCTCCATCATCTCTGTTAAACCTGAAATCAAAAATATTAGTACTTGTTCACAGAATTGGTTGTTGCTCCATTTGTCAGAACCGAAATGGGAAAAATGTCTTTCTCTTATAATGCACCAAACACATGATACGATCTGCAAAAGGTCTTAAAATTTGAATCTTTACCATTAATACAGCTGTTCAAAAGCCTTATCTCAGACCTTGTTTTTAACTGTATCTTGTCTGTTGAACTGTATTTATTCGTTGTTTTATTTTTCTCCAATATAAATAGGTTATAAAATCCAAAGCATCTTATTTGGGCTCGTATCAGGATTGATCTGATCTCAACTTTCTGAATTAAGTATTTAATTTTAAGCTTAATCGTTCTGTAAATGTGTTTTTAACCACCTGTTGTATTTCATCTGTAACAGTTTCACATCTCTTTCCATCTTGCAATGAACAAAACTTTAGTCATTTTCAAATTATGAAGTAATTATCAGAGCAGCATATGCAGATAAAACACTCTCCATTAGAAAGGAGTAGTAACAGCGCCATCATTCTGGGCCTAATGTGTGATCAAATGTACTTAGACTCTACAGCAATGAGCAGATCAGTGACGCTGTGCTTAGTTTTGATCAGAACACATCCTCCCTGCGTGCTGTTTTGCTACAAGAAGAGCATTAATCTCATGTGCACTGGGGTGAAAAAGAAATCTCCTTTTGTAAACTATAATTTTAATTGCACCCTCCCTGACCTTGGCTGTATTATTAATCACCCCATTTGAGACTTTGTCCACAAAGTTTTTGAAGGACAGTATCAGCACTGACCTTAATACATCATCCTCTAAATTACTTATCTGAATCGAATACTTTGGCAGCCTTGAGATGGATCTAATGTCCTTCAGCACTGGTGAAAAGATATCTGAGTTGTAATCTGATGAACATGTTTATGATGAATGGCTATGATGGAAGATTAGTTGTAGTAAATTAATAACTAGGGGTTTTATTTGATATAAATATTTCATTTGCTCCAGTGAACTTATTCTGTTATGTTTTCTGGGAGCTCTAGGTCATGCTGATCCTGGGAGACGGCAGCAAAATGGATGCAATTTCATCCTGAATAAATTAAATTAAATTCCCTCTTGATTAATTACATAGCCAAGCATGCAAGATCTTATTTTTTAAAAAGGCAGATAAAGCACTGGCTCAGAGTCAAAGGAGTGCTTCTGAAAATGTATGACTCTGAAAAACAGGCCAACAAAAGGGAAGTATTCAATGAAAAGTATGACAGAATAATCTGGACTTGTCCTGGTCAGATCCGCTCAGCACTGTGACTATGATGTTGTCCCTGCACAGAGTGGAGATAAGAAACTTTTAATTTGCACCCCTCCTCCTAATCTGCTACAGATAATATGCCTCCTCAAGCCCATCACAAGACTAACCACCAGCTGACCAACTTAACATGACATCATAGGTCAAATGAGGTCAACTTTAGCTGTTGGTTTCATAGCTATGTAGCATACATATAGGTACAAAATCAGACTGTAAGTGAGGATGATCTGATGAGGAAACTCACCAGCCACAGTGACTGTCTCTGGCTCTGTCTCTCTGAACCTTTCACCTTACTACTTAGATTTGTAATAGTGAGGAACAGTATGATAGATGATGTGTTGCTAGAGTTTATAACTGTGTCTCCTTTATGCTGCCTGGATTATGCTTCCTGTCAACATGAAGAAATGCTTTCAACAATCATATTGCAACAGAATGAAAATAATGAAACACAGTAAAATGTTCACTGACAGCATACTTTGCTTTCCAACTTTGTCTCGCTATACAAGATCTGTTTGTTGCAACCATGGTGTAAGGCATGTTCAACCTATCTTTGGGTTATGTTAATTCACACCCAGCACAACACAGAGGCCATAGTTGATTACTAAAGGTTTTAAAATATTGTGTTTTAATGGGGCCATTAAAAGTAAAATGGTCTGGAAGCACATCTATGCTTATTTAGTTATTGAGAAGTTCTGTATCAGGCCCATCACAGGTGAAAGAGCAGTGAACATCAAGATGGTTAGAGGAGAGTTAGCCTCAGTGCTAATAAAAACTCTGTATTGCAAAGGTGTCAGGTTTATTTAGCCCCACCCCTCACCCCCACAAGGTGATGGAAATGGTTGCCTAGCATTATGATGCATGAAACACTGGCTGTCTGAATCTATGTCTATGACTGTTGCTGGTTTACTGCAGTTCATGTTGGAAACACTCAATCATTGCAGGTTTACTCATGATGTCTTGCATTACATGAAAAGCATCATATGGACATTTTAACAAAGGTAGACACTTGATTTTTCATTGGAGGGTTGTTTAAATCAAATGAGTGTAGCTGAGGGCAACATGTTGATACAGTAGTAAGCACTATTGACTTACAGAGTGAAGATTCTGGGTTTGATCTCTGGGTTGTCTGGCCTCCTCCCACACTCCAAAGATGTACACATTTGGTTAACTGGTGACTCTATACGTGAAGTTGGTCTTTACATGTTGTCCCTCAGATAGACTGGCAACATGTCCAGGGTGTACTCCACCCTCGCTGTATGTCAGCTTGGATGCATAGATAAGCCGTGGTGTAGAAAATGGATGGGATGATAAGTGTGGCTGATGGTACAGTCAGTCCCAGAGCTCTCTGTCCACATACAGAGGCCTTACATTGGTGGAATAAATTCCACTGAAGTCAAGACAAAAAGGGTCACCAGCCAACAACCTAAACAGTGTAGAAACAGTTGTTGAGCTTTTAAATAAATTGTGTTAACATAGGAATTAGTTGGTAGATAAACACAGATTGCAGCAGATAAAGCTAAAGCAGCTTTGAAAATAGTACTTAAAGTTTCAACTCTGTGTCACCGCATCACTAATCCATTTGACAGACAGATGCGCAGATGAGTCTCTGTGTCTGTTGCCAGATGAGGAGATAAAGTTGCTTTCTGTTGATCAGCATGAAAGTGTAGCATTTCTTTCAGAGCAATAATGAATAAATAACAAATGAATAATGAAAATCACTGATGCAGTTATGGGTTAATTAATGTCTGGAACATCGTGGGGGAGTTCATCCATATTAATCAGGAAAATGATGTTTCATAGACAAACAGAAATCTCTTCTCATCTTTAATATCATATTAATATTGCACCACATCAGATAAGCATCATAAAATCAGCTGACTAACATTTTTTACTCAGAGCACAGTGGCCCCTAACTTAAAATTTTAGGAGCACAAGCAAGTTTAGGGGCGCATGCTATAAATCAACTTGTAAACCAAATATTCACATTTCCTTTTCATTCATGATCCTCACGCACATTGTAATGACAGATACCAGATTCTATGAGTCACCCCCTCCATTTTTCAGCAGTGTTTACAAAAATCCCCCCAGAAAATTCACTGGTTTCACATGTGCAAGTAGATGAAAAATTTTCTTGTACTGTCTCAAATTTTAGGGGCTAAAACGTCTCCATTTAGGGGCAGTCTGGAGCCATGTATGGTGAAAATAGTTTGTCATACTGACTGAAGTGTGTGGCAAAATAAATTCATTCAAATGGAATTACTGTAATTAGCACATTCACCTGAGATGGAAAAATAAATCAAAGTAAATGAGTTCACTTGAATTTACACTGTTAGTCACTATAGCAAAACACTCCAGAGAGGGGCAGAGAGTCCAAAATAGAGTAGTAGCTCATTGGCTGTGCAGGGATAGAAATTGCCTCATTAAGGAGTAAGTGCTTTGTAGATCATTATGATTCAGGAGTCAATGGTACAGATATACTGAATAAACTGCAGACGTACTGTCCCATCAGTCACTGTTTAAATGAGCTAGCTAATGTCCTAGAGGGAGCAGAACGAAGCTTTGAGACATTTGTGTCCAGCTGAAGACGTCTCATCTTGGGACACCACATCTGAGGACTGTCTGACAGGCAAGATGCATCATTTCATGTCTTCTACCCATTATTTAGCAATTTCACAAAATTTGAAAATGGTGAAGTTTCTCTGAGTAAGGCCTTAAGAGTCAGTGTTTGTCAAAAAAAGAAGGTGTTTTCAACCTTCATCCAGCTCAGTGAAAAATATAATTCTATACACAACAAATAACCAGCTAACCATGAAAAGTAATGTAGCTATCCTTGTAAATTACTGTAAGGTTTGTATTTTGAGTGATGTTCAGTGTTAGTATTTACTAGGAATATGTACCATGGTCTCACAGCTGTTACATCTTCACAAGGGAAAATGTCCACATATGAGTTACAGTACAGTTACAGTAAATGTCCACATATAAGTTACAGTACAGTTACAGTGACCTCCTAAAACAGCCACTCAGTTTGACTGAAGTGCTAATTTAGATTGGCCAGTTTGTTTTTCAGCTACAATAATTTACCAGCTAGACTTGTGAATATTCAGCACCCTCATATTTTGCAGACACTGATGTCACCAGGCTGTAAAAATGAAATCCTCTCTTAAGAAAAATACAATTTACAATAGCCATAGCATTTATAGTTGTATTAAGTTGGGTTGAAACGTTTCAGTCTGGCTTTTATTTGTTTCCTCTGAAAGCCTGCTGCTTGGGTCCAGTCAATGTTCATGTCACAGCTTGCATTTTAAATGTGAGTGCAGAAGGACTGACATTTTCTAATGTCAGGGATCGCTGTGAAAAAGTGCTAAAATATTCAGTGGGTATCCCCTGGCACACATCTGCCCTATATGCCTCCACATCTCCCCATGCAGTATTAACCTCCATGGAAATACTGACGCCTTTCAGCTCTGAAATGACAGCCTCCTGACAGGCTTGTCAATTAACTTACAAGACCTCAAACAAAAGATCCAGAGAAAAGCTCTCGAGTGACCTGTGCCAGAGAAATGAACGCTATACATGGAGTATTTCTCCAAGATCTGATTACAAAGGGAGGATAGTGTTTCAAATAACACACCTGCCACTCAGGTTTACAGAGACAATGCAAGTTTTGCCCTTCTGACAGTAAATGTTTTTTAAGGTGCTCACAGGGGATTTGTCCTGATCCACACGTTTTCTGTCTCATGTGGAAATCATCCATTGTTGGAGGTGAATGAAAGCACCGCTGAAGACTGTGGCAGTGCCTGTATCTCAGCCTATTAGACTTTACGGGCTGGGTGTGTGGGCAGACACTGTGCTGAAATACTACAAAGCCTTTAGAAAGGAAAGTACTGGCGAAACAATCTTAGTAATTGAATGTGAGCTGGGATAAAGGGAGCTCAAGAGTGTCAAGGTTAACCTACGATTTGTGACATACAGTGCATGAGCATCAGTATACAGTAAACTGTGTTACCATAGAGTGTTAAATGAATTTAAATTGTAACAGGCAAGATTTAAAATGATTTGTGCAATTGTAATGACTAGCAGTCACTATCTGTGTTGTTTTTGTGCCCATCAAGGGAATAAAACATATTATTCCCATTGTAAGTTTTGTTATTAGAATAAAAACATGAAAGTGGTGCAAGTAGATGGCAACTAAAATAGGAGTGTTCTGGAAAAACTGTAAATAAGAAAATAGCATAAAAGTGGCTATAGAAAGGAAACTGGACGGCTCTAGGATAGTTTTTTTAGTCTGTCTGCTTCTACTGTCCTGTAGCCCCTGCCTGGGGGCAACAGTGCAAACAGGTGATGTTGTGGCTGAGATATGTCCTTGAGGATGCTTCAGGCTTCCCTTAGGCAGCAGCAACTGTAGACCTCCTCCAGGGAGAGGAGAGGGCAGCTGATTGTTCACTGTGGTGTTTCTTTTCTCCTGCAGACGATGTAGGTCAGTTATACTCTGTGGGATACCACTACAACAGACATGGGCATACTATTCCTCAAAGGGCCGTGTGGCTGCAGGTTTTTGTTCCAACCAACCAAGAACACACAGTTTGACCAATCAACTGTCTGAAGACTGAGATCAGTTGATTAAATGAGTCAGGTCTGGTGTGCTGCTGCTTGGTTGGAAAGAAAACCTGCAGCCACCTTTGTGGAATAGTTTGCCCACACCTGCAATAGAAGGACACCAGCAGTCTCTCAGCCAGGTTGTCCTGACTGAATATCCACAGGAGGTAGAGGTGCTGCTATGCCTTCTTTACCAGGACAATGGTGTTTGTGCTTCTCAGTGCACCGTCTTTTCAACCTCATCCCTGCACGTAGTAACATCCCACCCGAGATGAGCCTGACCACTATCATGTTGGTCACAAATTTAATGGTAGCATTGCCTGGGTGAGTGGGGTATAGTTGTGGGTGTAGAGAATGGGGCTCAGCACACATCTTTGTGGGAATCTGGTATTACGGCTAATGCTGTTGAAAGCAGAGCTGAAGCCTATGAGGAGGAGTCCGGCAAAGCTCTCCTGTTGCTCTGTGTGGGTCAGATTTAGGTCGAGAGCTATGGCTACATAGTTGACTTTGGCATTAAAAGCTGTTCACTTAGCAGCCAGAGAAATACCTAAAAGTTCACCACCAAACTTATTTCCATGAGACACTAAGAGCTGTCCCTAATGGTGGAGAGCAACACCAATGTTAACTCTTGTTTCTATCATATTCTTTTTCAGCCTGAAGTTACCATTCATTTCTCTCCGATAGTAACTCACTGTAGCCTGCAGTGTGCCCTGAAGACACAGTAGTACTCAGAAGGCGTGTTAGAAGCAGCTGTTGTCATGTGACGATCACTCCAAGGGCCCCCAGCAAGAAACAAAACTCCACAGCAGAGATAACTTACAAATAGCCTCTTTAACATACTGATGGTTAACCATCACCTTGCTGAAATCAAACTTCAATCATTAACTTTTTCAACTGCTTCTCATGAGGATACCTTGGCTGCCATCACATGACCCAAACATCCATGCTTCCAGTCCAGGTCATGATAGGTGGTACTATGGTGGGGATATCTTTGCTGTCAGATGCTAATGTCACCCTGCGGCCATCCACTGACTCCTGACAGTTGCACTCAACTCAGCTCACCTGGTGTATCTGCTTCAGATAGATGGAGACAAGGGCTGAATGCACAATGTAGGAATGTGGTAGATGACCCTGAACTGACCGAAACCCATGTCATCTTGCACTGTGAGGTTAATTTAATTTTGCCATCTAATTATGCTTTCACCAGTGTGTCAGAGGAGCACTCTGGTTAGGACAGCCCAGCCAGAGGTGTTGGAGGTCATTTGCCTCTTCACTTCCTCTATGCTTCTCCTCATATCTCATATCCTCTTATCCAACTGATAGGTTTCTCTACTGAATGTTTTCTAAAAATTAAAATAGTCTGTATTCATGTTTCCACTTTAGAGTTTATCTCTTTTTCCTGAATTGTAACTTTCTCTGGAAGGTACTATTGGTAATAAATATTGCTAACAGGACTGGAGACCCCAGTACATCTGTCTGAGCATGCTCACTTTCGTTGTTTCTGCTCCTTTCCAGCCCTGATCAGTTTTATATCTCAGATTAGCATGATATAAAAGCCTGGGATTGATTGGCTGCTATTCAGCTGAGTCTTCTCCACTTATCAGGGTTGCCACCTTCCTTCCAAGGAAAATGAGCACGCTAAGGTGAGGATGATGAAGCACCTGAAAGGGCTCCATAAATTCAGCTTCTTTAAAAGGAAGGACCATCAGTCACAAAGATTTAGAGTATAGTGAGAGTCCTCAGTTTTTACCACTGATCTCTGTGCTGCCAAAGTCAGTGTCTGCAGTGTCTGATCACGAGGCTCATCAAAGAGCTATCTTTCCACAGTAGCCCATGTTTGACTTCAACTCATAAATCTACAGGAAAGGCCTCCCAGTATTGATTGCAGAGTCCATTCATTATTCACTTTTAATACCAACTAATCAATGATTACAGTGCTGGAAAGAAGAGCCAGATGGCACAGAATTTCACTGCCCTCTGGTGTCGGATGACTTTGCCATTTTATGGGTGTGAAACACATTAAATTTACAACAGATTCGCAAAGATGCAATCTCGTAGAAGAGGTTAGTTTGTTGTTTCAGTGACACTTATTTATGCTTACTTGTCATAGGGCTTATTAGTCATCACCAATACATTACTTAAGAGAAGAGTTGCTGTATTCATATACTGTTTATATAATCCATCATATACTGAAATCTGTGTGAACTTTATCAGCAAACTGAAAGCAGGAACTTTTGCAGACAGTTTCATTGATATGCCGATACAAGTCACCTTCAGTTGGGTATCAGTGCTATGACCTGAGATTAGGTCCGTAAGTGTTTTTCCATTTTTCCAATGAGCTTGTTAAAGGTAGAGTCTGTAGGTTTGTTTGTTGCAGTTTGTAAACACATTACATTTTGGCCCCGTCCTCTCGGGCTCAACTGCCACCCCCCCTGCCCCTGACAGCAGACAAGTCAAGACTGACCCATGTTCATCTGCTGTTCACATGGAACCCTTCAGCCTTTGAATATTTGCTACTACCACTGAGACAGCGGCTGGTCGCCGTCAAGCCGGGAGAAATGGTGGATACACACTTACCAGCAAAGAAAGGGAAATACAGTTAGAGTGAGGTGCTACAGCGTCGAGGTCTATACCACAACGAGTAGGAGGAACGCCACAGTGAGCATGCAAGCCTAGAGGTGGGATTAGCCGCTGCTGTTTGGGTTAATGGTGTAATAATGAAGAGACTGTGAACTGCTGTGCCTGTGGGCCTAGGTGGAGCCACCGTGTGGCAGTGAGCCACCCAGGCCCGATGGTTCATCGCTCATACAGACTGTATTTCCTTTTCTTAGCTGGTTGCTTGCTATGTTTTATGGAAGCCCATGGCGCCACACCCCCAACTCACCTGTGCTCTGTCACTGGCTCAAGAAAACACACCAACTCTAGAACTCATTTGTTAGTGAGTGGAGAATTTGAAGAAATTCCCACAAGACATTACTGAGATTTGGTATTCACAAGGTCACAGTGACCATGACCAGTGATCTCTGACCATCAAAAGCTTACCAGTTCATCCTTCCCTTGAGGATTTCAAGATACTACGTTCACAAGGCCAAAGCTGTGTATAGTGATGTCACCTTGACCTTGACCTCGGACCTCTCAACACCAAAAGCCAAACATGTTTTGATCTATTTGAAGAAATTTCTTTAAGGCTTTGCCATTGCCAAGAGATGGAATGAATGGGGATGAATAGATTGATACTGAATAAGTACCATCTGTGACAACAACGTTCATGTCCAGTGCCAACAAAGTTTTTAAACTCTCATTTTGAATAATAGCTGCAAAGGTCAAGTGTGAAATAGTCACAGCCCCTTCAACTCAGAAATGTGTTATGTTCCTTTGTTTGGATGTTTAAGCGTCGGAATAATTTACACTGTTTTCAGATTCATCTGCTGAGGGAGGAAAGTTCCTCTGAGCCCATATCAAAATTTAACACATACACCAACAAGCAAAATGCATGAAGCACCACATCTCGAGTGAAAACCAGCTACACAAGAAATATGTAGCTTCCAAAACGCTGACAACTGATTTTCTTTAAATGAGGAAACAGCTTGTTCCTAGATATTATTTATACATTTTAGACTTTTCAGTGAGGAAGAAGAAGGAGATTTAAATAATTTAAAATAAAGTATTTCTAAAATAAAAGATCATGGTCTAAGTTTTTCAGTTTTCAAGGTTGTTTGCTCCCATCCATTGTATCCATCCACAGGACTCCATCAACACCATTCTCCACTTGACTTGACTGTGACCAGGAATGTAATTTGTGGGGGGGGGTTTACCGCCAAAAAATGATGTTACACTATATTAAACGGAGACAGGTCAAGCACTAGGACCATGTGGAAAACCGCCACTCAAGCTGAAGCCCGTTTCCCTTTAGACCGTTCACAAACTCATCGATCTGCTCTGTTGTTTCTTACAACAACAGAGCGGCCAATCACAAGTGTGATTGGCCGTCCACGCTGTCACTCCATCTGGTTGTAAACAGTTCCTGGGCTCGCACACTGGTGTTTTGCTAGTTTGCCAGGAGTCTGTGTTCATCTTCCACAGTAAGCTGTTAACATGTTAATATCAGAGGTTTCATTTACATTAACATTTGAATCTGTGTCTCTGTGCATGTGTGTGTATATGTGTTTGGTAATTAGGCACAGCCAGGATGTATAAAAAAAAGTGGACATAAACCAGTCAAAACACAAAGGGTTACAGTGAAGGTAACAGTGAACTCAAAAGTAACAATACAAAACTAGAAGAACTATTAGAAAACACAGTGAACTGAAAGAGTTTGAGTTTTATTAAAAAGTTTATTTTTTGCATACTTGTGTTTGTGAAATTTCTGTCTATGACAACTTTGTATTTAAAAGCCTCTAGGCTGTAGTTTTATAAATATTTTGAACTTCATATTGCTTTGAGGTGTAGGATAGATATCAGGGAGCTGTTCAAGCATTTAAAGCACCCCCACCAGCACCAGGGAGGGGCCTTTTTAAACCTGATTGGAACATTCATACAGTGGATGTGTGTGTGTGCGTGTGTGTGTGACCAAGACAGTAATCTTAAATGAGTTTGTAGTTGAGTCATCACTGTATAATCAGGCCAAAGCGATGCGGCTCATTTGCTTTGCTTTGATTACTGCTCTGCCCCTGAATGTCACAATAATCAGGCAAATGTAGTTCTCTTCTGTGAAGACACTCATAGATTCTTTCAGTAACCTTTATTGTCACCGTACATTCTGTCTGTACATTTTGTGAGTGTTCAGAAAGTTTTGCCATCAGCAGTATTTTCGCTTTATCTTATTATGAAGTGAATGTTTATGACAGAGTAGCTATAAGACTAGAAAATTTCCTCTCAGATAATTTGAGGGTGCCACGGGGGCTGGCCCCGGGGGTGTGACCTCTGTCGACAAGGGAATCAAACCCACAACCTTAAGGTCAAGACAGAGCTAATCAGACAGACTCATGATCATCTTTCCCTGAGCACTGA
Source organism: Selene dorsalis (assembly GCA_900303245.1). NCBI lineage: Eukaryota > Metazoa > Chordata > Actinopteri > Carangiformes > Carangidae > Selene > Selene dorsalis. Next base: position 25,750 of record OMNW01035838.1, read on the forward strand.
CACCGAGGAGCTGTCAACCTGTTTGTGACTGTATCTATAATCACATAAAGTCACCTGTGTGTGTGTGTGAGAGAGAGAGGAGTGCTTCTTCTTCTTATCAGCACTAAAAGTACTGATAAGAAGAAGAAACGCAAAGAATAAAAATAGTGCCTCGGTGCCTGTACACTGAAGTCGACAGTGCCTGCAGAGGTCAGTGCCTCGGAGCATTAGCTCTGTGGCAGTCATCAAGTCCTACTTTCACCGTATAATGATTTGGTGGAAAAATGCTAGCCTAGCCCTGCACGACTGAAACAAGACAGCAATTGCTCAGTATTTGTCAATAGACTTTCTTCTTGACCACTCACAAAGCACCTATTTTCCAGACGTGCAGCACTGCTTTGACAAGCACACATTCTCACTAGGACATTTTGAGGTTCAGTCTCTTGCATGCAGACAGGAGGAACTGGGTACTCAACAGCCAATCCCCCGATTAGGAGACCACCTGCTACCACTGAAGTTACAGTCAGCAATATTTTATATGGAAACTCTCCTTGAGAAACAGCCCTGTGGCTAGAGAGGGCAAATACTTGAAAGTGAAAAAAACTGAGGTAAAACCTGAAGGAACATTCAGTGGATGGAGAGAGCTGCTCTCAGACCATATACTCAGAAACATGTAACTCAAGATTCATGACATCCATCAATGTCCAACGCACAATAAATGATTGGGCTGAATGAAATCATTCTAAATGTTGCAGCAGCAGCAGCAGCAGTGGGGTCACAGACTGGAAAAAAAACTCAGTCCCTCTTGCCCTGTGACAGTGGAGAGTGACCTTCACTGATCCAGGGAAACTTCCATTAGCAGATGGGCTCCTGTTTGTTCTGATAGGGCAACATACTTTTTTATGCTGACACACTTCTCTGCCACTTTGTCCACTCAACTGTTCATATTTCTATTACGATGTAGCCTCAGCATTAGAAAAACATACCCAGTCCATGATGACACAGAGGTGAGTTCACATAGATTCATTTCACCCAGAAGCTGAACCCTCGGTATAAAGCCATAGATCAAGCTGCCTTTATACAGTAGCATCTCTCATGAAACTGTCCAATCAGTCCTTCACCGTGACATCAAAGCAACGAGAGAACACATTAAAGAGTAATAGGGAGCAAAATGTCAACAATTTCATTCTCTGTTGGCTTTCTATCTTGTTTCCCACCTCTCCAAAGATTCTGCTGAGTTTGCAAAGGTCGATTAATCCACACATGACATCCCGTTTCCGAACTCCGCCGTTGCACCACTCCACAATCTCAGCCTCGTTTTTAATAATTAAATTGAATCTCTTTTCACATGGCTCCCTGCAGACAAAGGCTTGACTTGCACTGCAAAGTCACAGATGAGAGCACTGGCAAATGGGAGGAGGACATGTTTGAACCTCTTAACGTGCCGATCTTAAACTCCTCAGTGCCAGACCATACATTTACTGTACACGATGAAAGAAATGCCCTGCACAAGGGTGCGCTGAAATTCTCATTGGAAGCTTATATGAGAACCAAAACTGCAATTAATCATGTCCAATAGGCTCAGACATATTTGAATGTGTCTGTGTCCTTAGAGAAAACAAGATGACCATTACAGCTCTGTTTTACAGTAGGTGCATGGCAAAGTGAGGAGGCTGTAGTTATGATGTGATCCATGATGTTTTTATTATAATCCAGTTGAGCTCATCGACATCAGCATTTCAAAGTTATGTTTCATCAACCTGATGAGAAAAACAAGACTCTTTACCAATTTCTGGTGGAACGACAACAGCAACAAAAAACTGCTTGCTGTTTTCCATCCACTTCCTGTTTGCTATTTCATGTACAGCAGGTGTCTTACTTCTTATGAAAACATATCACGATGATTAAAGCCGCATGGAAATCTTCCTCATCTAGTACGGGTGTGTGGGAGAGTCTGCATCAGTATACCAGAGGGACATACAAGGGGCCCCAGTACAACTACCCAGGTATTGCTATTATTAGTGCCGTGGGGCTAACGCACACCAAAAACATATCAACATGTTCAGGACGTTCTCTGGACGCTGTTTGGGATAAATTTCCATTTTCTTATGCTAATGACTGATTAATTGATTACTCTAATGACAGTATCTTAGAATCAGAATCTACATTTATACACTACTGATACTTTAAGGAGACACTCTGTCTATTCCAAATACCACTGAAGTCTTTTCTCTCTTCTCTCTCTCTCTCTCTCAACCAATACCTCTGAAGTCTCTTGTCTTTCTTACAATAAATACCTCTGAAGACTCTTGTCTCTCTTACAGTGTTATTCTCAAAGACCTGTGATGATTCTTTATGCCATTGAAATATGTTAAAGTGTTACTAATAAACTGTATTGAGTTACAGTGACCTGATGAAGATGAGAGGGGTTCAAGCATTAGTCCCGTGGTACGAAGGATTAACATGCATGAGAGACCGGTCAGGTCACTAGAAGGGTTTTCCAAACTAATAAATATTATTAAGCTACATGTGTTCATGGTTAAGTAATTTAGAAGTACAAAGTATTGATTAGAGATGGTTAGACTGAGCACTGATTGACTGTTGTTTGTGCGACACTGAGCACCTATATAACTGAATTATAAGACACTTGGGAATTATTAACCGTCCTTGCATGACACTTGAGCACTATGATATAACTGTTTTCTGTTCACCTATGATATCTCTGTTTTTGCATTTAACTGAAACACTATGCCTTTGTGTGCAACTCTATGAGCCTGTGAAAGTTCGAGAGGTAACGGGAACACGAGGTCCTGTGGGACCTGTGGGACCTGTTATCAGCCAGGGAGAGCAGGATGGCCTTGGAGAGGGCAGCTCTGAGGTTTGGAGACTTGGAGAAGGAAACCGTAAATTCAGTTGTGGAAGAGGGGAAGGTTTTCTTTTCAGGGTGCCGCCTCCAGGGGATGGAAGGATCGTGTGCCCAGAGGCTGGGACCAGCCTGTGCACCAAC